>JAESUZ010005669.1:0-19113 GCA_017311185.1 Proteles cristata cristata | reverse complement strand
TTTCTTGAGGGTTTTTATCAAGAAAGATGCTATATTTTTTCAAATGGTGTTTCTGCATCTATTGAAAGGACCATATTGTCCTTATCCTTTCTTTTATTAATGTGGTGTATCACATTGATTTACAAACATTGGACCAGCCCTACAGCCCAGGAATAAGTCCCACTTGATCATGGTGAATAATTCCTTTAATGTAATACTGAATTCTATTTGCTATTATCTTCTTGAGAATTTTTGCATCCAGGTTCATCAGGGATATTGGCCTGTAATTCTCCTTTTTATTGGGGTCTTTGTCTGATTTTGGAACCAAGGTAATGCTGGCTTTGATAGAATAAGTTTGGAAGCTTTTCCTCCATTTCTATTGTTTGGAACCATTTAAATATCTTCTTTAGTTTCCTGGTTAACCCATTCATTCTTGAGTAGGATGTTCTTCAACCTTCATGTATTTTAGGGCTTTCCAAAAATTTTTTTCTTTTCTTCTCCTATATATATGTATATATTTAAAAACTTTAATGTTTATTTATTTTAGAGAAGACAGAGTGTGAGCAGGGGAGGGGCAGAGAAGGAGACACAGAATCTGAAGCTGGCTCCTGGCTCTGATCTGTTAGCACAGAGCCTGATGCAGGGCTTGAACTCATGAACAGCGAGATCATGACCTGAGCTGAAGTCAGATGCTCAACCCACTGAGCCACCCAGGCACCCCTCTTTTCTTTTATATTTTAAGTTTATTTATTTATTTTGAAGAGAGGGACAGAGAGTGTGTGTGGATGGTGGAGGAGTAGAGAGAGAATCTCAAGCAGGCTCCACACTGTCAGCTCAGAGCCCAAAGTGGGGTTCAAACTCATGAACCATGAGATCATGACCTGAGCCAAAATTAAGAGTTGGAAGCTTAGCCAACTGAGTCACCCAGGAGTACCTTTCCTAATTTTATCTTGTGGTGGACTTCAAGTTTCATAGTGCTGTGATCTTAAACTATGCAGGGTATGATCTTGATCTTTTTGTATTTGTTGAGGGCTCATTTGTGACCCAATATGTGATCTATTCTGGAGAATGTTCCATGTGCACTAGAAAAGAATGTGTATTTTGCTGCTTTAGGATGACGTGTCCTGAATACATCTGTTATGTAATCTGGTCCAGTGTGTCACTGAAATCTATTGTTTCCTGGTTGATTTTATGCTAAGATGGTCTGTCCATTGCTTTAAATGGGGTATTAATGTCTTCTACTATTATGATATTATTATCAATGAGTTTCTTTATGTTTGTGGTTAATTGATCCATATATTTGGGTGTTCAATTTGGGGGCATATATATTTATAATTGTTAGATCTTCTTGATGGATAGCAGCGTTAATTATGATGTAATGTTCTCTTCATCTCTTGTTACAGTATTTGTTTTAAAATCTAGTTTTTCTGATATAAGTATGGTTACTCTGGCTTTCCTTTGACCACCATTAGGATTCTCCATTCCCACTCTTTCAATCTACAAATTTCTTTAGGTCTAAAATGAGTCTCTTGTAGACAACATATAGTTGGATCTTGTTTTCTTTTTTTTTTATCCATTCTGATATCCTATGTCTTTTGATTGGAGCATTTAGTCCATTTACATTCAGAGTGAGTATTGAAAGATATGAATTTAGTGCCATTGCACTACCTGTAGAGTTGGTGATTCTGGTGATGTTCTCTGGTCCTTTTCAGTCTTTGCCTCTTCAGTCTTTTTTTTTTTTTTTTTTCCTGCACTTAGAGTCTGCCCAAACATTTCTTTCTTGGCTGGTTTAGTGGTCACAAAGTCCTTTAGTTTTTGTTTGTCTGGGAAAGACTTTATCTCTCCTTCTATTCTGAATTACAGCCTTGCTGGATAAAGGATTCTTGGCTACACATTCTTCCTATTCAGCACATTGAATATTTCCTGCCCCTCCATTCTGGCCTGCCAAGTTTCAGTGTACACGTCTGCTACTAACTTTTTGTGTCTACCCTTGTAGGTTAAGGATGTTTTTTCTTTAGCTACTTTCAGAATTCTCTATGCTTGTATTTTGCTAGTTTCACTATAATATGTTGTGGTGTTGATCTTTTTTGTTCATTTTGAAGGGAGTTCTTTGTGCCTCTTAGACTTGGATGCCTACTTCTTTCCCCATATTAAAGACATTCTCAGCTATAATTTATTGAGATAAACCTTCTGCCCCTTCTGCCCCTTTTCCTCACTTTTCTTCTGGGACGCCTGTAATACAGATATTGTTTCATTTCATGGAATTTCTTAGCTCTCCAAGTCTCCCCTCATGCTCTAATAATTTTCTTACCGCCTTTTCTTCAGCTTAATTATTTTCCATAGTTTTATCTTCTATTTCACCTATTTTCTCCTCTGCTTCAATATTCACTGTGACTATATCTAGTTTATTTTGCATCTCAGATATAACATTTTTAAATTCACCCTTACTTGTTCTTAGGTCTTTGATCTCTGCAGCAAGAATTTTTCTGGTGTCTTCTATGCTTTTCTTCAAGCCCACGTAGTAGTCTTATGACTGTTGTTCTAAATTCTTGTTCAGCTATATTGCCTATATCTGTTTTGAGCAAGTCCCTGGTGATTTCTTCTTACTACTTTTTTTTGTGAAGAATTCCTCTGTCTTATCATTTTGGCTAAGTTTCTGTCTTTTGTGTGTTTTAAATGCTTGTTTTGCTTTCTGCACCTACTATATTAAAAATGGGTCACACACTGTCCAGCACCTGGCACTTCAGTAAGTGTTTCTGGTGTATGCTGTGTGCACTCTGCTGTTGCATTTTGGCTGCTCTTTCTCCCTGGTCAGTCCTCTGCAGAGCTCCTTTTTGCATGCAGTGGTGGGGTGCTTGGACCTTTAACTAGGTATACTTTGATTTGTTTGTTGAAGTAACTCAGAATAAAAGGGAGGGAAGCCTGATTCAATAACAATAAAAAAGGAAAGGGAACAAAAAACCAGAGAATCAAAAAACTATAAGGCTGATTACAAAGAAAAAGGGAAAAAAAGCAGAAGAAAAGAGAAAAGAAGGAAAAAGAAAATAATAAAAAAAAAGCCTGATTTAAAAAATGATAAAAGGAAATGACAAAAAATAATCAGAAACTCTGAGCCTGGTTCCAAAAGAGAAAAAGAAAAAAGAAATAGAAAGTTGTCCATTGGTGCCTGGGGTGTCGTAGTTGTGCTGGTCTGGAGGAGAGGCCATCTGCATTGGCTCAGAGTCAGTCTTACCCCAGAAAATGAACAGTCGCCAGGCCCAGAGGTGCAGGGTTTGGTGTAAGTGGGTCCTGCCTCCACTGGAGGCGGCTGTGTTGCTCTCTGAAGTCCCACCCTGTTGGTGTTGGAAAGGAAATGGCACCATCCCAATTTCTCATCCCATAAACCAGGGATCTCAGTCACTGCTATTCATACAGCCCTCACAGAAAAATGAGAACAGCCAGCTTGCCCTGTGCCACAAATCTCCTACACCTTCTCTTTGGCGCACAGCTAGGATTCAAAACCCAAAATCTTTTGTTTTTAAATGTTTTATTTATTTCTAGGAGAGAGAGAGAGAGAGCATGAGCAGGGGAGGGTCAGAGAGAGAGGGAGACACAGAATCTGAAGCAGGCTCCAGGCTCTGAGCTGGCTGTCAGCACAGAGCCCGACGCAGGCCTTGAACCCACGAACCGTGAGACCATGACCTAAGCGAAAGTCGGACACTTAACCGACTAAGCCACCCAGGCACCCCTCAAAACCCAAAATCTTAAAGACTGTGGAACAGTGCAGAGCTGCTCCCCTCCTCCAGAGTAGAGCCTCTCCACCCTGCTAATGAAAGGCCTTTTGCTAGCATCTGCAGGGTTTATTGTCCTTTGGGAGGCAATAAGCCCTCTTTCAAAAGTACTCCAGGAAAGGGATTGTTCTCTCCCAGTGCACCCCAGAGATGTCTCCATCATGTTATGCACTCTGGGGCCAACACTCTCCTTCCCAGGAGTGTGCAGCACAACTCTACTCCAGAGAAAGTTGTGTACTTCCAAAATCTCAGAGTTTGCATTCCAAAAGCTGTTCGCAAAAAAGAACTGGGACACTCAGTACTTCTCACTCCCCAGTCTGTGGTCAGAGAGATTTTCCCCTTGTGCTAGTTCGATGCTGTACTAGCTCAAAACATCTCTCTTTCTCTTCTTTTTATCTCTCCATGGAAAGAGTTCCCTCCCCTCCATGGTGCCACCATTTTTCTCTCCCCCAATTCACATCTGCCCACCTCGCTTTTGCCAAACTGTCTCCTTCCAACAGTGGAGATCATTCTGCCACTCTGCAGATCCATTTCCTGGGTGTTCAATATAATCTGACCTCAACATAGCTGTGTTTGAGAGATGAGGAAAGCCCAGGGTCCCCCTACTTCTCCACCATCCCAACTCTTTTTCAGTACTTCACTTCATTTAATAGCCAAATAATATTCCATTATATGGATATGTCAAATTTTGCTTACCCATTTTGATTATCCAAATTGATAGTTTATGGACATGTGTGTTGTCTTTACCTTTTGGCTAATGTGAATAATACTGCTGTGAACATTTGTGTATATTTTTTTTTGAACAGTTGTTTTCAATTCTTTTGGGAATATATCTAGGAGTGGAATTGTCGGATCATATTAATCATTCTTTGTTTAACTACATATAATAAACTATGTTTAACCAGGTTTGCACAGGAGCTTCACCTTTTACATTCCCACCAGCAATGAATAAAGTTTTCAATATTCCCACATTGTCACAAACACTTATAATCCTCTTTTTAAAATTTAAATATAGGTGATACACAATGTTACATTGATTTCAGGTGTACAAGAAAATTCCACAACTCTATACGTTAAAGTGTATCTACCATTAGTCACCATATAATGCTATTACAATACATACCATTGACTAAATTCCATTCCCTATACTGTACCTTTCATTTATGTAAATTATTCATTCCATAACTGGAAGACTATATCTACCAAGGGGCTCTCTGGAAGCATATATCCATGAACTTCACCAAGACTTCTTATTACTTGATATTTTGACACTAGCCATTTTGACAGGTATAAGTTTATATTTCATTATGGTTTTGATTTGCATTTTCCTGATAATTAGTGATGTTGAGCATCTTTTCATGTGTCTATGGCCATATGTATACCTTTTGAGAAATATGTCTATTCTGGTCCTCTGCTCATTTTTTAATCAGATATTTTTGGGTTGGATGTGTTCTTTATAAATTTTGGATATTAACCTCTTACTAGATACAATTTTTGCAAATATCTTCTCCTATTCATTAGATTGATTTTCTCTTTTGTTCATGTTTTCCTTCACTGTACAAAAGCTTTTTATTTTGGTGACCCCCGATACTTTATTTTTGCCTTTGTTTCCCTTGCCTGAGGAGACATATTACCAAAATGCTGCTAAACCCGATGTCAGACAGAACACTGCCTTCTAGTTTTATGGTATCAGGTTTCACATTTATATCTTTAATTCGTTTTGAGTGGTTTTTTTTTTTTTGTGCATGTTGGGAGAAAGTTATCATGTTTTATTCTTTTGCATATAGCTGTCCAGTTTTCCCAGAACCATTTATTGAAGAGACTACCATTTCCTCATTGCATATTATTGTCTCTTTTGTTGTAGATTAATTAAATATGTAGGTTTGGGTTTATTATTGGGCTCTCTATCCTGTTTCATTGATCTAAGTGTCTATTTTTATGCCAGTACCATACTGTTTTGATTATTATAGTTTGTAGTATATCTTGAAATCTGGGATAGTGAAACCTCCAGCTTTGTTTTTCTTTCTCAAGAGAGAATTGAATATTCAGGGTCTTTTGTGGTTGCACACAAATTTTAGAATTATTTGTTCTAGTTCTGTGGAAAATACCACTGGTATTTTGAGAGATTTGCATTGAATCTTTAGATTGTTTTGGGTAGATGGACATTTTAACAGTGTTAATTCTTCCAGTTCATGAGCATGGAGTATTTTTTCATTTGTTTGTGTAATCTTTAATTTCTTTCATCAATGCTTTATGGTTTTCAGAGGACAGGTCTTTCATCTTCTTGGTTAAGTTTATTCCTATTAAGTATTTTATTCTTTTAGGTGAAATTGTAAATGGAATTGTTCTCTTCATTTCTCTTTCTGCTATTTCATTATTATATACAAACCAAACAAATATCTGTATATTAATTTTGTATCCTACAAGTTTACTGAGTTCATTTGTTGCTTCTAATAGTTTTTTTGGTTGAGTCTTTAGAGTTTGCTATGTATAGTAACATGCCATATGCAAGTAGTGACAGTTTTACATCTTTCTTGCCAATTTAGATGCTTTTTACTTCTTTTTCTTATCTGATTGCTATGGTTAGGACTTCCAGTGTTATGTTGAATAAAAATAGTGAGAATGGACATCCTTGTCTTGTTCCTGATCTTAAATGGAAAGCCCTTAGGTTTTCACCATTGAGTATGATGTTAACTGTGAGTCTATCATACCTGGCCTCTATTATGTTGAAGCATAGTCCCTCTAAATCCACTATATTGAGGGTTTTTATCATGAGCTGATGTTGAAGTTTGTCAGATACCTTTTCTGCATCTATTGATATGATCATGTGATTTTTATCCTTCATTTTGTTAATGTGGCATATCATGTTGCTTTGTGGATACTGAACTGCCCTCACATCCCTGGAATAAATCCCACTTGATTGTGGTGAACTATTTTAGTGATCCTTTTAGTGTATTGTTGAATGTAGTTTGTTCATGTTTGTTGAGGATTTTTGCATCTCTGTTCCTTAAGGAACGTGTAGTTGTTTTTTTAAAAATTTTTAAATAATATCATTGTTTGGCTTTGGTATCAGGGTAATGCTTGCCTTGTAGAAGGCATTTGAACAATTGTCTTCCTATTAGATTATTTGGAATGGTTTGAGGAAAATAGGTATTAATTATTCTTTAAATATTTGGTAGAACTTACCTGTGAATCCATCTGATTCTGGACTTCTGTTTGTTGGGAGATTTTTGGATTTTTTTAAAATTGATTTAACTCCATTACTAGTAATTGCCCTGTACAGATTTTCTATTTCAGTTTTGGAAGATTGTATGTTTCTAGGAATTTATCCATTTTTTTCTAGGTTGCCCAATTTGTTGGCATATAATTTTTTTGTAGCTGTCTCATAATCCTTTGTATTTCTGTGGTGTTAGTTGTTACTTCTACTCTTTCATTTATGATTTTATTTATTTGGGTCTTTTGTACATTTTTCTTGTTAAGTCTGGCTAAAGTTATGTTTATCAGTTATCAGTTTGGTTTATCTTTCAAAGAATCAGCTGTTGGTTTTATTGATCTTTTCTATTATTTTTAATCTTTATTTCAGTTATATCTACTCTGATATTCATTATTTCCTTTCTTCTACTAACTTCAGGCTTTGTTTTTTTCTTCTTTTTTTAGTTTTTTAGGTGTAAATTTAGTTTGTTTACTTGAGATTTTTCTTGTTCCTTGAGTTAGGCCTATATCACTATATTTTCCCTCTTAGAACAGCTTTCACTGTGTGTCAAAGATTTTGGACCATTGTGTTTTCATTTTCATTTGTCTCCATGCATTTTTTAAATTTATTCTTTGATTTCTTTCTTGATCCATAGATTGTTTATTAGGATGTTGTTTAGCCTCCACATATTTGTTCTTTTTCCCGTTTTTTTCCCTGTAATTGATTTCTAATTTGATACCATTGTGGTCAGAAAAGATGCCTGATATGATTTCAATCCTAAATCTACTCAGATTTTTTTGTGGCTTAACATGTCATCTATCTTGGAAAATGTTCCATGTGTACTTGAAAAGAATATGTATTCAGTCATGTTTATACCTGTTAATACCTATGTGTACCTATTTATACTATTACTTAGTAATGTTGTATATATACCTATTAAGTCCATCTGGTCTAATGCGTCTTTCAAAGATACTATTTCTATATTGATTTTCTGCCTATATGATCTATTCCATTCATATAAATAGGATGTTAATGTCCCCTACTGTTAGTATATTGCTATCAATTTTTCCCCTATATGTACATTAATATTTGCTTTATATATTTAGGTACTTCGATATCATATACACAGGTATTTACAACTGTTATATCCTTTTTGCTGGATTTATCCCTTTATCATTATGTAGTGCCATTCTTTGGGTCTTGTTATACTGTTTGTTTTAAAGTCTACTTTGTCTAATATAAGCATTGTTACCTTTGATTTTTTCCCTTCACTTTCATATACATGGAATATCTTTTTCCTCCCTTCAGTTTCACTATGTGTGTGTCTTTAGGTCTGAAGTGAGTCTCTTGTAAGTAGTGTATAGATATATCTTGTTTTTTTTTTATCCATTCCATTTCCCTGTGTCTTTTGATTGCTGAGTTTTAGGCCATTTATATATATTTTTTGAGTGGGGGAGGGACAGACAGACAGTGAGAGAGAATCTTAAGCAGGCTCCACGCCAAATGCAGAGACCAATGCAGGTCTCAATCTTACGGCAGTGAGATCATGACCTGAGCTGAAATCAAGGGTCATATGCTAGGGATGCCTTGCTGGCTCAGTCAGTTAAGTGTCTGACTTTGGCTCAGGTTATGATCTCACCGTTCATGAGTTTGAGCCCTGTGTTGGTCTCTGTGCTGACAGCTCAGAGCCCAGAGCATGGTTTTGATTCTGTGTCTCCTTCTCTCTCTGCCCCTCCCCTGCTCACTCTCTTTCTCTCTCAAAACCAAATGAACATTTAAAAACAAGTCAGATGCTTAACTGACTGAGCCACCCAGGCACACCTAAATCATTTATACGTAAAGTAATTATTGATAGGCATGTAATTATTGCCATTTTGTTAATTGCTTTTGAATAGTTTTTGTGGTTTTTCTCTGTTCCTTTCTTCTTCTCTTGCTCTTTTTCCTGTGATTGATGACTTTCTTTGGTGTTATGCTTGCTTTTCTTTCTTTTTATATTTTCTGCATTTATTATAGGTTTTGGTTTGTCATGAGGTTCATATTAATATCCTAATTATACAGTGGTTAGTATTAAGTTGATAGTCGCTTAAGCTTGAACATATTCTAAAAGAACTTCTTTTATCTTTGCTTCATTTTTTATGCATATGCTGTCATTTTACATTTTTTTATTCTGTGAATTATGTTAGCTAATTTTTTAGATATAATTCATTTTACTACTCATCTTTTAACCTTCATACTAGCTTTATAACTAATTGCTCTACTACCTTTACTGCATGTTAGGTTTTACTTGTGAAATTTTTCCCTTCATAATTTTTACTTCTAATTATGGCCTTTTCCTTTTAAAGAAGTCAATTTAACATTTCTTGTAAGACTGGTTTAGTGGTGATGAACTCCTTTAATTTTAGTTTGCTAGGAAACTCTATCTTTCCTTCAATTCTGAATGATAACCGTGCCCGGGAGATATTCTTAGTTGTAGGTTTGTTGTTCCTTTCAGCACTTTGTATATATTATGCCACTCCCTTCTGGCCCGCAAAGTTTCTGCTGAAAAATCAGCTGATAGCTTTATGGAATTGTCCTTGTATGTAACTAGTTGGTCCTCTCTTGCTGCCTTTAAAATTCTTTATCTTTAATTTTTGACATTTTATGTATTATGTGTCATGATGTGGACCTCTTTGAGTTCATCTCGTTTGGAACTCTTTGTGCTTCCTGAAACTGGATGTGACTTTTCTCCAGGCTAGGGAAGGTTTAATGTATTATTTCTTGAAATACGTTTTATGCCTCTCTCTCTTTCTTCCCCATCTGGATCTCCTATAGTTCAAATGTGGGGTTTGTTTTTTTTTTAATGGTTTCTAAAAGGTGCCTTAACTTATTCTCATTTTTAACTTCTTTTTTTTTTTCTTTTTGTTGTTCAGCCTGGGTGTTTTTCATTACCTTGTCTTCCAGATCACTGATCTGTTCTGCACCCTTTAATCTATTGATTCCTCTAGTATGGTTTTCATTTCTCTTACTTTCTTCTTCAACTCTGATTGGTTCTTTTTTGTCTTTTATATCACTTTGTTGAAGTTCTTACTGAGTCCATCCACTCTTCTCTCCAGCCCAGTAAGCATCGTTATTACCATTACTTGGTACTATTTATCAGGTAGATTGATTTTCTCCATTTCATTTAGTTCTTTTACTGGTGTTTTGTCTTGTACCTCATTTGAAGCATATTCCTTTGTTTCCTCATTTTTCTTGACTTTCTGTGTTTGTTTCTATGACAAGCAGAACAGCTACTTCTTTTTTTTTTTTTTCTAGGAGAGAGAGAGAGAGAGAGACAGCGTGAGCAGGGGAGGGTCAGAGGGAGAGGGAGTCACAGACTGAAACAGGCTCCAGGCTCTGAGCCAGCAGTCAGCACAGAGTCTGACGCGGGGCCCGAACCCACGAACCGCGAGATCATGACCTAAGCGAAAGTCGGACGCTTAACCAACTAAGCCACCCAGGCGCCCCCAGAACAGCTACTTCTAAACTTGAAAGGACAGTCTTTTGTATGTTTGTGTCCTGTGTGGACTGTGTGTGCCTTGTTTCATTGGTTGGCTAGCACTGTGACTAGCATGGGCTCGTGTTCCCAGGGCATTCTGTGCTGGGCTGCCCAGGTGGAATGACCTAAGCTGAAGTAGTATCCAGGCTGGGATGGTTGCAGGACTTTCCATGCAGAAGGCACCCTGGTAAGACCCCTGAAGCTGAGGTGGGTGCAAGGTAAGAAGTACTGGAGCTCTCCCCATAGAGGGCATCCTGGCAGAATGATTGAAGCTGAAGTGGGTACAAGCTGGTATGTTCTGGAGTACCCCACATAGAGGGTGCCCTGGTAAGGCAGCTGGAGCTGAGGCAGTGTCCCAGTGTGGTCCACACCTGGGGCACCTGCTGGGATGGCTGCAGCCAAAGTTGGTGTGAACCAGAAGGCAGGAGTCCTGGGGTGCTCCATGCAGTGGGTACTCTGGTGTAGCAGCTGAAGACAGGTATTTCCAGGGTGCTCTGCACAAGAGTGCCCTGACAAGTTGTTTGGAATCAAATTGGTGTGGACCTAGATTGTTCTGGAGTGATTTACACCTGTGTCACCTTGGTGAGATGGCTGAAGCTATCCTGAGCACTGAGCAGGGGTGTCCCAATGTGTGTTACACTGGGGTTACCTTAGTGGGATGTCTGGGGCTGATATGGGCTAAGGTTCCTAGCTCACAGAGACAGTAAGGCCAGCTAGCATGCCTGGACCTTGTTCCTGTCTATGCTATCAAGGTGGAGGAGGAAAGTGATGCTGGCCTTGATGCTCACCAGCCCCTCTGACCTGGAGAGAATTCCAGCATGTCTAGCATTGTTTGGAGTTTTAGGGATGGATTTTTTATATTCTAATTGCTCTTTTAAACAGCAGCTTTTTTTCCCTGTCGTCCAGGGCAGACGAATCTGCTCATGGTCTCTCAATACTACCCCTCCCCACAGCAGTTTGCAATACCAGGGATGGGTGTTCCTTTGTCACCTTGTCTCTCTCTTGTTGTTCTCTATGTGACTTCTTTATTGTTTGTTGTGCAAAAGCTGCTTAGTTAGCCCTCAGTCTTTCTTCAGGAGGTATTGCTCCATAAATAGGTATAGATTTGGTATGTCCATGGAGAAGGTGAGTTCAGAGTCCTCCTGTGTCACGATCTTGGACTTGAACTCCTTTTATTAAATTCTTATAGCCATTCTAGTGGAGGTAAAGTAGTATATCATTGCAGTTTTTTGTTGTTGCTGTTGTTTTTTTTTAATGTATATTCATTTTTGAGAGAGAGAGAGAGAGTGCGCACATGAGTGGGGGAGGATCAGAAAGAGGGGGACAGATGATCCATAGCAGGATCTATGCTAACAGCAGAGAGCCTGATGGAGAGCTTGAACTCACGAAGTGCAAGGTCTTGACTTGAGCCAAAGTTGGACACAACCTACTGAACCACTGCAGTGTCCCTCTCATTACAGTTTTGATTTGCATGTCCCTAATGCCTAATGATCCTGAGCATCTTTTTGTGTGCTTATTGGCAATTTGTATATCTTTGAAGAAATTTCTATTCGTCTTTTGCCCAATTTTAAATACTGAGCCACCAAGGCACCCCAGTCAAAGTCATTTTGAAATGAATTCTGTCTTTGAGAATATTTAGCATCCCCTGTGTAATTTAGAATTATCTGCAAACTTGATGAGTTTCTCTTCAAACATATATCTCAAGTATAATAAAATTACATATTAAAGGCAATCGTCATCTTTATAGTGTGATTAGAATTTCATTGTTTTCTGATTGCTGAGGATTTCTAGTAGCATGGCTATTTATTTCAGCACTAGTTTGCACCTCAAGCAGTGTTCCTACTAAGCAGAATGACCAGAAATGCAGTGCCTCTTATAAGATAATGTACCCAGGCCCACCGAGAATAACTAAAGACCCCAGAAAGATCTCAGATGAATTTCTGTGGTTTTGTCATTTCTCACTTCAGGCAGTGAGAATAGCTTAAAATTATTAGGCCTTCTTTTTAAAAACTCTTGTTATAGCCATCACTATTGCTCGTTGTCTCTGTCATCACCAAAACTTTGTGCCACAGTTTATTGCTTAAGTTTCCTTTATAATATGAGATCTCTATGTATTATAATGCCATCTCATTCAGTGTTGTTCCAGTAAGATGAAAATTGAGACAGGCAGAGTTCAGTTTGTTATGAGCAAAAACAATCTTACAAGTGGGGCCTTTCCAACAAAGGAATAGACTGTTTCTTAAAGTAGGTAGCTCCTGAGCCCCAGACATATTCAAATAGAGTTTGGAAAGCTCTCATTTCCCTCCCTAAATTATACCATTTGTCATCATTAAAATCAGTTAATTAAATTTTATTTTTATTTTATTTTTTAAAATTTTAAATAGTTTATTGTCAAGTTGGTTTCCATATAACACCCAGTGCTCATCCCCACAAGTGCTCTCCTCCATACCCATCACCCCCCTTTCCCTTCCCCACCCCTATCAGTCCTCAGTTTGTTCTCAACATTCAAGAGTCTCTCATGGTTTACCTCTTTCCCTCTCACCCCCTATTTCCACCCTCCTTCTCCCCCATGGTCCTCCGTTAAGTTTCTCCTAATCCTCCTATACGTGCAAACATATGGTATCTGTCCTTATCTGCCTGACTTAGTTCGCTCAGCATAACACCCTCGAGTTCCATCCATGTTTCTACACATGGCCAGATATCATTCTTTCTCATTGCCATGTAGTATTCCATTGTATAGATAAACCACATCTTCTTGATCCATTCGTCCGTTGATGGACACTTAGGCTCTTTCCATGTTTTGGCTATTGTTGAGAGTGCTGCTATGAACATCGGGGTACATGTGCCCTTATACATCAGCACTCCTGTATTCCTTTGTGATTCCACAACATTTTATTTATGCCTCTATAATACTTTCTCACATATGCTTGTAGTTATTTAATATCTGTTACCCCCACTAGACAGTGAACTACTCAAGAGCAGGAACCCTTTGTACTCCTAGCACCTACTACATTATACATAGTTGGTGTTCAGTAAATATTTGTTGGAAACATATGCGCTTTTGAGCTGCACAATTTGATATTACTTTGGCTACTCTTTTTATTTAGAAGTGAAAATTAATCTTATTTGAGACATCAATCATATGAAAATAAGATAGCAGTATGAGGCATGTAACCTTGCATTTATTTTCTGCATATATAAATGGTTTACAGGAAATTTTATGACATATGGAGGTGACTTGCTCCTGAAAAGCTAGTAAATTTGATGTCTCAAAAGTTAAATACCCCTGAGGAATATTGTGTACACGCATACATAAGTACTCATAGTTGTAATTCTCTTTTTCTGATTCAGTATGATTTTGATTTTGGCATGTAGCCATGTAAATTAATGGAATTAATGCACACTACATCTAGAGAAAGGTAGTTAATTCGACTTTTCAGTAGAAATATTAAATCTGTGCATGTTTTCTAGATAGTCTTTATGCAGGCATATGTGACAAAAATCTGTACCTACATTTCAGATGTGGTCACTTGATAAATTCAGTTACTGAAGATGTCTTTCATTAAATGTTAAATTTCTAATATCAGTCTTGTAATAGAGATAGAGAGACATGGAACATTAAGGAAACCACAATTAAAGAGGAATTGGCGTGGTTTTATGCACAGAAAAAAGGAAATCCAAACAAAACTTGAAAGAAATAGTTATCATTAGATCTCTACCTACATGAATTTGTCCATGTGGGCTAAGTGAAAAATTGGAGCAATACTTTGGCTGAAATAGGAGAATTATCTTTATAGTCTCTATTGTCTATAGATAAGTGCTTCCTCAGTACAGTTCCTGTACCAGCAGCATTGGTATCCCCTGACAACTTATTAGAAACTCAAATTATTAGGTCCCACCAAAGACCTGCTGATTCAGAAACTCTTGGGATGGGGTTTAGCAATCTGTGTTTTGACAAACCCTGCAAGTGATTCTGATTGAATTCAGTTTTGAGAATGAACTACTGCTCTAGATTTCTGGACTTCATGAATTCCCCAGATAATCATACATCTTCCTTCCTAATTTTTTCCTTTATGGGGATGGTGATGTATTGTTTTTTGGTGTAAACTAGTACTGTCATGTTATAAAGGTTGTCCCAGTTCCCTTTGTCCTTGTGCTTTATAATGCTTAGATCCTAGACCAGAGGCCCCAGGTTGTTTTTCCATCCATTGACCCTTAACTTGTCTCCTCAGTCTTAGGATATAAGCTTTATCTTCCCAGCTTTAAAAACCTGGAAAACACACAATCAGATAATAGAAATCACATACACTGCTTTCAGGGTATGTGGAATATATCTGAGAATGAACTCTGCCTGAAAGTCCTGTTATCCCATTTCTAGGATTCTGTCTTAGATATAAAAAACAAGGGTGGAGGTAAATATCCACACAATTTTTCATTGTAACCTTGGTTGTCATAGTGAAAAATCAGACAATTCAAATTGTTCATCAACATGGGGATGATTGCATAAATTATACTAAGTTTCTATTGAATATTATATATCTGCTAAAAAAATTTATTAGTGCAGTATGTACTGGTATGGAAAGATGTCTGATGTATTATAACCTGATAGAAGTAAAACCAAGGTGCAAAACAGTATTGTTTATATGCTCTCACCACTTGGGAGAAAAAGAGCATTTGAATTTACAACATGAACATATTTTACATTTATAACATAAAATAAAACAATCTATATTTATTGATAACAAATTATAATCAAAATATGGTTTCAACTGCAAAAAGAGTGTACTACAAAATAGCATCCAGAAAGAACTTTTGAAATGATGTCCCTATCTCAATGGGACTTCAGTTGTGTGAGTGTATGCATTCATTAAAACACACTAAATGGCCCCACTAAAATTGCAAATTTCAGTGTATGGCATTTTTATCTAATTAAAGAGATATACAAAAGAATGAAACTGGTCCCTTCATTTCACCGTACACAAAAATCATCTCAAAATGGTTTAAAGTCTTGAATGCAATGACTGGAACCATAAAACTCCTAGAAGAAAACAGAGGGGTAAGTAAGTTCCTCACATTGGCTTTAGGAATGATTTTTTTTTTTTTTTGGATTTGATACCAAAAGTGAAGGAAACAAAATCAAAAGTAAACAAATGGAACTATGCCAAATGAGAAAGCTTCTGCTCATCAAGAGAAACCATCAACAAAATGAAAAGGTAGCCTACAGAATGGGATAAAATATTTGCACACCATATATCTGATAAGGGTTTAATATCCAAAATATATAAGAAACCTATGCAACTTAATATCAGAAAACAACCTAATTTAAAAGTGAGTAAAAAGTCATGGAAACATCCTAAGGGCCCATTGATGGATGAATAAAATTGTGATCTGATATATATATCTGTGTGTATGTTATATGTATATATTATGAATATATTATATATAATATGTATAGATTATACATATATATTATATGTAGATTTCAGCCATAAAAATGAGGAAATCCTACCATTTGCAACAACATAGATGGGCCTTGAAAAAATTATGCTAAGTGAAATAAGTCTGACAGAGAAAGACAAATACTGTATCATCTCACTTATATGTAAAATCTAAAAACAAAATCCCACCAAACTCAGAGAAAAAAAGATCAGATTTGTGGTTACCAAAGGTAGGGGTGGGGAGTTGGAAAAAGGTGATTAAAAGGTACAAAATTCTAGTTATAAGACAAATAAGTACTAAGGATGTAATGTACATCATGATGGCTATAGTTAACATTGCTGTATAATATATTAGGAATGTTGTTAAGAAAGTAGATCCAAAAGTTCACATCACGAGGATAAATTCTTTATCTTTTATTGTATCTACATGAGATGATAGGTGTTAATTAAACCTACTGGGGTAACCATTTCATACTATATGTAAATCAAACCATCACACTGCACACCTTAAACTTATACAGTGATATATGTCAATTATTTTTCTTTTTTTTAATTTTTAATGTTTTATTTATTTCTGAGAGATAGAGAGAGACAATGTGAGCAGTGGAGGGTCAAAGTGAGAGGGAGACACAGAATCTGAAACAGGCTCCAAGCTCTGAGCTGGCTGTCAGCACAGAGCGCGAAGTGGGACTCAAACCCACGAACCGTGAGATCATGACCTGAGCTGAAGTCGGATGCTTAACCGACTGAGCAACCTAGGCACCCCAATTATTTTTCAATTAAACTGGAAAAATATTCTTTAAATAGGAAAATTTTCAAAAACAAAACCATACAAATGGCCAACAGGTACATTAAAAGATGCTCAACATCACTCATTATCCGGAAAATGCAACTCAAAATCATAATGAGCTATCACCTCACACCTGTTAAGATGGCTAGTATCAAAAGACAAGAGATAATAAGTACTGGTGAGGATATGGAGATAAGGGAACCCTTGTGTGCTGTTGGTGAGAATGTAAATTAGTGCAACTACTTTGGAAAACAGCATGGAATTTCCTCCAGAAATTAAAAATAGAACTACCATATGACCCAGCAATTTTACGTCTGGGTATATATCCAAAGCAAACCAAGTAATTATTTCGAAGAGATATCTGTACTCTGATCTCCACAGCAGTCTTATTCACACTAGCCAAGGTATGGAAACAACCCAAATGCCCATCAATGGAAGAAGATAATGTGATATATGTTTACCACAGAATATTATTCTGCCTTTAAAAAGAGGGAAATTCTGTCATTTCTGACAACATGGAAGGGCACTAGCCACTATGTTAAGTGAAATTAGCCAAAGAAAAATACTGCATGGCATCACTTACATGTGGAATCTAAAAAAATAAAAGTTGAACTTATAAAAACAGAGAGTAAACAAGTGGTTCCCAGGGACTGGGAGGTGGGAGAAATAGGGAAAAGTTGGTAATAGGGCACAGACTTTCCCCATTTTCCCTACTTTATAAGATGTTTAAGGTCTTAGGATCTGATGTGTAACATGGTGACTATAGTTGGTAACACTGTATTGTGTAATTAAGATTTGCTAAATGGAACAAAGAATGAGCAAGTCCCTTCTTCCCGCTTCAGCCTTGCAGTCTCCTTCTAGCACTTTCTATTGATAGAGCCTGACATGAGTCCTGTTGTCAAATGTAGAAATGCAATTTTTGACCCCCAGCTTCAGCATCACAGTGCTAAATCCGTTTGAGTTAAGGCACTGTAATTTAATGACTGGGACACCTACAAAATGCTTCTCCTGAATCAACTCTTACTTTCTCGAATAGGACCTCTACCCTGCACCAGAGTGATCTTTTCTGTACAATTTTAATGTTTTACAAGATTCATGTATATTCATCAGAAAAGTATATATTTCCATTAAAAATTTTTTAATGTTTTTATTTATTTCTGAGAGAGATAGCATGAGCAGGGGAGGATCAGAGAGAGAGGAAGACACAGAATCCGAAACAGGCTCCAGTCTCTGAGTAGTCAGCACAGAGCCTGACGTGGGGCTCAAACCCATGAACCGGGAGATCATGACCTGAGCCGAAGTCAGACGCTTAACTGACTGAGCCACCCAGGCGCCCCATCCATTTTAAAATTTAATTAACTCACAAGTTCCCTCCTCCATGCCCATCAACCCCCTCCCGCTCCCCACACCCCATCTGCACTCAGTTTGTTCTCAGCATTCAAGAGTCTCTCATGGTTTGCCTCCCTCCCTCTCCCCCACTATTTTTCCCCTTCTCCTCCCCCACAGTCCTCCGTCAAGATCCTCCTAATCCTCCTATACGTGCAAACATATGATATTTGTCCTTCTCTGCCTGACTTATTTCGCTCAGCATAACACCCTCAAGGTCCATCCATGTTGCTACACATGGCCAGATTTCATTGTTTCTCATTGCCATGTAATATTCCATGGTATAGATAAACCACATCTTCTTGATCCATTCATCTGTTGATGGACACTTAGGCTCTTTCCAGGTTTTAGCTATTGTGGAGAGTGCTGCTATGAACATTGGGGTACATGTGCTCCTATGCCTCAGCATTTCTGTATTCCTTGGGTAAAATTCCTAACAGTGCTATTGCTGGGTCATAGGGGAGTTCTATTGTTAGTTTCCTGAGGAACCTCCACACTGTTTTCCAGAGGGGCTGTACCAGTTTACATTCCCACCAACAGTGTAGGAGGATGCCCATATCTCCACATTCTCGCCAGCATCTAGAGTTCTCTGATTTGCTCATTTTAGCCACTCTGACTGGCATGAGGTGGTACCTCAGTGTGGTTTTGATTTGTATTTCCCTGATGAGGAGGGATGCTGAGCATCATTTCATGTGTCTCTTGGCCATCTGGATGTCCTCTTTGGAGAAGTGTCTGTTCATGTCTTCTGCCAATTTCTTCACTGGGTTGTTTGTTTTTCCGGTGTGGAGTTTGGAGAGTTCCTTATAGATTTGGATATTAGCCCTTTATCTGATATGTCATTTGCAACTATCTTTTCCCATTCCATCGGTTGCCTATTAGTTTTATGGATTATTTCCTTTTTGGAATACTACATGGCAATGAGAAAGAATGAAATCTGGCCATGTGTAGCAACATGGATGGAACTCGAGGGTGTTATGCTGAGCGAAATAAGTAGGCAGGTAACGACAGATACCATATGTTTGCACGTAGAGGAGGATTAGGAG
>JAESUZ010005668.1:1800000-1970838 GCA_017311185.1 Proteles cristata cristata | reverse complement strand
CAGGAACGGTGCACCCCCTCTCTCTTAATGCGGGTTTTCAAAGACAGACGACGTAGCCCTTGCGGTTTGAGCTCTTTCTCGCTGCGGTATTTTTCTTTGCTTTTCGGTGGTCGAGCGCGATCTGCGCGTAGGTCGTGAGTCGCGGTTTTAGGCCTTGTCGTCAGAGGTTTAGACGTTGCTTCCGCTGTGGGCTTGTTTGGGCGTGTGTTTTCTGTTTGTCGCCGGGATCCGTGGCCTGGTGTCTTCGGTCGTTTTCTTCGCTCCTGTCTTCTGGTTTTCTCTTAGGGTCTCTCCTATCTCTTCCTGGGAGGCTTGACATGCACCCCGTTAGTTTTGCTCGCTCTTGGGGGTGGTCTGACCCCGCTCCTTGCTCGTTTGCCTTGGGTGCTGCTCGTTTGCTTGTGCCTGGCGGTCTCTTTTCCCCACCCCCCGGCCCGCCCCACAGTAGCGCCCGCCCTGCTCTCTGCTTCTCGTACCCCCCGTCGGTCCAACTGCAGGCCAGTAGCTCCGTGGCTGTCTTCGCCTCTGACGCATTCTGCCCTTGCTGGGGAGGTCACAAACAGGCCCATGGACGGTTCCTTCCGAACACCCGGCCTCTAAGTTGCCCCACTTCGGCTCCCGCTGTCCCCAGGCACTCACTCCCCTGGTCCGACTCAAGTTTCATCGTTCCCAGCTGTTCTAACCTCCTCCACATCCGGCATCCCACTCTCCCATCACCTTCTACCCTTCCCCTCGATACGGGACACTTTTCGGTCTCTTCACCCTCCCCCCCATCCCTGCCCCCGCCCCCTGTCTTTGGATCCCTGTCGACCCAGCTTCGTTTCCTTGCACATGCCTACCCTTAGCCACGTTCTTGGTGCCACCTGTGCCACTGAATGTAAGCCCAGGAGAAACCTACCACCCAGGTTGATCTGGCTCGCCTTCACTCTCAGTAGGCGGGGCGCGGGGGGGCGGGGTGCGCGGGGGCGGGGCAGTGGGGGTGCGGGGGCGCGCGGGGGGCGGGGGGCGCGTTGGGGGCGGGGCGCGGGGGTGGGGCGCGCGGGGGGCGGGGTGCGGGGGCGGGGGTGCGCGGGGGGCGGGGGGCGTGCGGGGGGTGGGGGTGCGCGGGGGGTGGGGGTGCGCGGGGGGTGGGGGTGCGCGGGGGTGGGGCGCGGGGGCGCGGTGCGTGGGGGGTGGGGTAAGGGTGGGGTGGTGGGGGTGGCGGGGCGGGGGGCGGGGCGGGGGGAGGCGGGGCGGGGGCGGGGAGGTGGGGGCGCGGGGGGTGGGCGCGGGGGGCGGGGGGGGCGGGGGCGGGGGCGGGGGGCGGGGGGGGCGGGGGCGCGGGGGGCGGTGTGGGCGCGGTAACTAGACAGACGTCAGCAGTTGCTACCCAGGCTCCAAGAGGCCCTTTCAAGAGAAGGAAAAATAAAAGCATTGTGGGAAACGACTGTATTGAAAATTGACACACACGGGGCGCCTGGGTGGCTTAGTCGGTTGAGCGTCCGACTTTCGCTTAGGTCATGATCTCGCGGTTCGTGGGTTCGAGCCCCGCGTCGGGCTCTGTGCTGACTGCCAGCTCGGAGCCTGGAGCCTGTTTCAGAGTCTGTGACTCCCTCTTTCTGACCCTTCCCCTGCTCACGCTCTCTCTCTCTCTCTCTCCTAGAAATAAATAAAACATTAAAAAAATTTTTTTTAAATAAAAATAAAATTGACACAAGGGTTTAAACATTGCCAAACTCACATTTTTACACTTCATAGTTTCCAGGCTTTGAAGGTCTGTCTCTCCGAATCCTGCGTCATCCTCCAAATGCAACGAACTGCCCATTGGCGGTCCAACCGGGCCGGTGTTGGTTCGGCCTCGTCACTACTTCTGGTTCTTCTTGCGCTGGCACCGTCAAACGCCACAGTCAAAGATTTTTTTCATACTCATTATTTTTTTTTTCAACCCTGGGCGGGTTGCAATTCTGTGGAACTGCAAAGTCTGAAGTTTGCGAAAAGTAATCTGGGCTACTGTCAAGTGAAGACGTGCGGTCGGAGATTTCACTCATGTGATCCCTTTCCCCACCCTCAGTAGAGACCAGTCCTTGGCTTCCATCTTCTGATTCGTCTAATAGTCTAATAATTCATCTAATCGTGTCAGAGTTCTTTTCCTTGGCCATTATGGGTGGAGAGGTGAAAATTTCCAAATTCTCGGCGGCATTCAACAAGAGCAGTTGTTTACCTTCTGGAAAGATGATCCGATTCTTCTTCTTCTTCGATTCTTCTTCCTCTTCGATTCTTCTTCTTCTTCGATTCTTCTTCTTCTTCTTCTTCTTCTTCTTTCTTCTTCTTCTTCTTTCTTCTTTCTTCTTCTTCTTCTTCTTCTTCTTCTTCTTCTTCTTCTTCTTCTTCTTCTTCTTCTTCTTCTTCTTCTTCTTCTTCTTCTTCTTCTTCTTCTTCTTCTTCTTCTTCTTCTTCTCTCCTCTACCTCTTCCTCCTCCTCTTCAGTTGCCACAAGGGCAAGGAGAAAGGTGAAGAGTGGTGGGTGCCACGGTGATGACCCGTTTCACTGCCGTGTCACCCTCTCAGGGATCCCTTCGTTCTTCCGTTTCCTTAGCCTTGTAGACTTTGTCCCAGTTGGGGATGGAGGCCTAACTCCAGGCAGAAACGCCCCTAAGATGATGAAATAGCAAATTGTTTCATTGTTTTGAGATTACAGGGCAAATAAGATTGCTAAGACCCCACGAGATGTGTCTTCGGTTTTGAGCGAGAGAAAAGCAGCCGCAGAAGCCGGCCTGCCACTCACAGCCAGGCCGTGGCGGTGGCGGGGGTCTCCGGTGGAACAGACACAGTTTCACACAGCAGTGGCGGCAACCTTAAAAATAAAACAGCCGAGGCCCACCTGGGTGGCTCAGTCGGTTAAGCGTCCGACTTCGGCTCAGGTCATGATCTCACGGTTTGTGGCGGGAATAGCAGAGGAATCGCGGTTAGGGACATGCAGGCTACGGTGAACTGCGGGCACGTCTGAGGACGCAAAGGGAAGGTCAGCCTTTATTTAGGTTTTAGGAGGGAGCTGGGGAGGCTAGTGTTGAACAACAGCTCCCTGGAGAGGGACAGGAGTCTGAGGTCCTGGCGGTTTCTCCTTAGCTGCCGGCGGCGGTGGCTAGTGCCTCCTTGCTGGGGCAACGAGGGCTCTCCTTCTGTTTCTTCAAGGCAGGAGATAAGCTCCCTATGTGAAAAGGGTCTCCCTTGTCGGAATAAATGTTTATCTTCCTTCTTCCTGCTAAGGTTAGGCGGGCTGCAAGGAGCGGTAGGTGCTTGAGAGCTCGAGCCCCTTCCAGTGCTTCCTGACTCTATTTTAAGTGAGCTCTCCTTTATTTTCAACATCAACATCAGACAAAGCCACTCTGTGACTGTGATGAATCAAGATAGAAACAAGACCACTCCGTAGTCCCCTCCCTCGGAACTGAGACAAGAGAAAAGAAGACTATTGTCCCGACAGCAAAACTGACCAAACACCCCCCACCCCCACCCCCCATCCTAGCTAATAGGAGTAACTGCGGCTACTTTTCCCATCGCAGTTTTGGCCTCGCTCTATTCTTCCTTTCTTCTGGGTAAGATGTTTTCAGCTACCCAATAATCACTGAATTACCCCCACTGCCTGAGATCATCTGTAAGGGGAGGGTGTGCGTGCGTGCGTGCGTGCGTGTGTGTGTGTGTGTGTGTGTGTGTGGTGTGGAGGAGGGGAATCCTTTTCCTTCTCCCCTTCAAGGTTCTTGGCGTGGTGGGAGGGGGAGGATGGCTGGGGCCTTGTAACAAGAGAAAAAAATAAACGGCAGTGTATTCGTGTATGTATCTCATGGGATACACGGGAGAAACTCAGGGATGAGTAAGCGCGGTGGCTCGAATTTGGGCTTATATAGCCGCTCAAATGAATGTTTTAAATGTTTATTTTTGAGAGAGAGACACAGCGTGAGCAGGGGAGGGCCAGAGAGAGAGGGAGACAGAATTCGAAGACCGGCTCCAGGCTCTGAGCTAGCTGTCAGCACAGAGCCCAACTCGGGGCTCGAACACACGATCAGGGAGATCCCGACCTGAGTCGAAGTCGGACGCATAACCGACTGAGCCACCTAGCCCCCTCCCCCCCAGCCGATTAAAACAAAACAAACAGAGGGGCGCCTGGGTGGCTCAGTCCGTTAAGCCGCTGACCCATGATTTCTGCTCAGGTCATGGTCTCGTGGTTCATGAGATGGAGCCCTGAGTCTAGCTCTGCACTGGCAGCACAGAGCCTCCTTGGGATTCTCTCTCTCTCTTTCTGTCTCTGTCTCTGTCTCTCGTCCTCCTGCGTGTATGTGCTCTGTGTCTCTCTCTCTGAAAATAAACTTAAAAAATCCTAAAAAAAAATTTTTTTTTACATTTATTTTTTTTATTAGTTTAGTTTTGAAAGACGGAGTAAGACAGAGTGTGAACGGAGGAGGGGCAGAGAGAGAAGGAGACACAGAATCCGAAGCAGGCTCCAGGCTCTGAGCAAACGTTCGGCAGAGAGCCTGATGCGGGGCTCGAACCCACGAACCGTGAGATCATGACCTCAGCCGAAGTCGGACGCTTAACGGACTGAGCCACCCAGGCGCACCTAAAAAATCTTTAGACACAGAACAGAAACAAAATAAATTCATACATTTTCAGAAAAGCGACAAGACAAAGTGAAAGGGCTGTGAGTTTCTAGGGTGGCCAGCTGTGGGAAGGTAACTATACAGGGAAATAGTGGAAGATACAGGCTGACCAGTAACATTCATCAGGCAGAGTCTCTGGTGCCAGCTTCTGGGCTGATAAGGATCCAGGGGTGTCAGTGAGGACGTCCTGTACACCTTTACATCCTGCTTTTAGGCAAGTCGGGCGAGGGCAGAGTTTTCCCTCCCATCTTTTCAGCTCAAAATAATCCTTATGCCAAAGTGGCATATTGGGGGGCGGGGTCGGGGAGGTGGGGGCACATTCTGCTATCCTTCTCATCCCATTCAAAGAAAGGTCTCGCTTACTTAAACTCTCCCCAAGCCCCCTAACGCAAGCCCACATCCCTATACACAATAAGCCATTCCTGACACCTGTACTCCGCAGCGTGTGTCCTTTCTCACTTTGCAGCAAGCGGTAGCCCGTCCCTTTTCATTACAGGTGTGTTCCTGGTGGTCTTTGGCTGGATGGTGTTGACAAATTATTAAGAGGGTCCACTGGTGGATCCCTATGGTAACTGCAATATGGAATGCGTTTTAGTCTAACAAGCAAATTTTTCTCTTCTTTGCGCTGGAAGACCTGTACAGGAGCATACGAGTCATGAAATGCCAATGTTTACAAATAGAACTTCTCAAAAGAGAAACTAGGAAAAAGAGAGAAAAGGTTGTTGATCTCATCTCCTAACTCCCAGGGCAAGACAGGGTGGTCTGTTATGCCCAGATCGCGATCTCCCCAAAATCCCAAAATCACCAAGGAGTCCGAGTCACGTATGCAAAAGCAAAGGGCTTTATTACGGGCTTAAGCTCGTACTCCCAGACTTCACCAGTGTATGGATCTGTGCTGAGAGCCCCAAACAAGGGCAGAGTAGGGTTTTTATGGGGTTTGAGACAAGGGAGTTACAGAAGTTGTGACATGGGAACAGTGATCCAATCATAATTATTCAACATCATTGACAGCGGGTTTGACCATACACATTGTCTAGAGTATTCGATACTTTTGGTGGGATCCAATTACAACATTTAGAGTGCCTTTTAAGTTCAACCAATCACAGAGCGAGCCTAGGGTCTTGTTTGGCGACTAACAGGTTAACTTTAACATCAGGTACCAGGGTCCTATCTATAGTTTCTATCTCCAGGCCTCTCCATCAGTAACGTGGAGGGTGGTCGCTGGAGTTTCCTGATTGGGTGTTGCAAGGGTGGTTTCTCCTGCCTTGGGCAATGTGTAACTGCCAGATAGTTCGGGGAAAGCTTGAAACTCAGGCCTTCTAGTTTAGAGGGGAAACTTAAAGCCTGTCACGGAGTCAGTTTGGTTTAGACGTTTAGACTTGTGGCCTTACAGGTCAAAGGGTAGAGAGGGATGGATATATGCGTATCTGCATCTGTGTCGGTGTATGTACACAACAGTCAGATCAATGATTCAGGTGGCGGGTGCTCACGGTAGAAATCTGTCAACGTTACTGGGATTCGAAAAAAAAAAAATAGAAAAGAGAAATGCAGCAAAGAAAAGTCTCACAAAGCTATTTCTGCGTCTGCCGCCTGCCCCCCCTCCCCCCCGGGAAACGAAGCTGAAGCAGCTTTCCGGCTACAGGCGCGTTTCCGTTCCAAGACGAAAGGGAGAGGGCCGGCGCGGACCCCGGGAAACCCGGAAACGGCGCGCGTGTGGGCGGGACATGCAAAATAAAATGGCTGTTTCTCTCGCGAGCTATGGGAGCGACACAATAAAAAGCGTGAAAGCCCCAAACAAGTTAAACGATCTGATAAGCCGTGTGTGTCTTAGGAGTTGTGACGACGGGACACCGTCAAGTCTAGGGAAAGAGGGTGGGCCTTCGTTTGAGGGCGACCTCTCTCACCGTGACCACAAAAGGAGTGAGAGGGAGGGTGTCGGTACGCCGAGGCTAAAATGGCTATCGCTTCTCGGCCTTTTGGCTAAGATCAAGTGTAGTATCTGTTCTTATCAGTTTAATATCTGATACGTCCTCTATCCGAGGACAACATATTAAATGGATTTTTGGAGCAGGGAGGTGGAATAAGAGCTTGCTCCGTCCACTCCGCGCATCGACCTGGTATTGCAGTACTTCCAGGAACGGTGCACCCCTTTTGCGAGGGGAGAAACGCTGCGGTGCCTAAAATCAGACTGTTCTCTGCGAGTGCTGCGTTCTTTTTCTTGTAAATACATTCTCGGTTTTTGAACCTTTTATTTGTTTTTAGCAAGAAGAGTGACAGAGAGGGTGTCAAGGATGGAAGCCAGTTTCAGGCTCCGAGCTTGGCAGTCAGCCCGAAACCCGACGCGGGGGGATTATCTATGAAGCTGCAGATCAAGTATCTATTTGACATACGTGAGGCCTTGAGGCCCATGAACACATGTAATGTCATAAAAACGATTTTTATGGGGTATCACATTGAAGCTGGGTGCCTAAAATCAGACTGTCTCAGTGTATTTCTGGGCAGTAAACATAATTTTAGGATTAAGGACGTCTACCCTACCCCACGTACGGTGAAAAGTAGAATACAAGTGCACTTTTTAGCGGGATGGGAGAACGGAGATGGGCTAACTCTGGATCCTAAGGGTCCAGTTTTGAGAAGCCAAGGTACTTGTAGGTTTGGGAATTTCCATCCTCGCGGGTCTGGCCCCGCGTCGGGCTCTGTGCTGACAGCTAGCTCAGAGCCTGGAGCCGGTCTTCGAATTCTGTCTCCCTCTCTCTCTGGCCCTCCCCTGCTCACGCTGTGTCTCTCTCTCAAAAATAAACATTTAAAACATTCATTTGAGCGGCTATATAAGCCCAAATTCGAGCCACCGCGCTTACTCATCCCTGAGTTTCTCCCGTGTATCCCATGAGATACATACACGAATACACTGCCGTTTATTTTTTTCTCTTGTTACAAGGCCCCAGCCATCCTCCCCCTCCCACCACGCCAAGAACCTTGAAGGGGAGAAGGAAAAGGATTCCCCTCCTCCACACCACACACACACACACACACACACACGCACGCACGCACGCACACCCTCCCCTTACAGATGATCTCAGGCAGTGGGGGTAATTCAGTGATTATTGGGTAGCTGAAAACATCTTACCCAGAAGAAAGGAAGAATAGAGCGAGGCCAAAACTGCGATGGGAAAAGTAGCCGCAGTTACTCCTATTAGCTAGGATGGGGGGTGGGGGTGGGGGGTGTTTGGTCAGTTTTGCTGTCGGGACAATAGTCTTCTTTTCTCTTGTCTCAGTTCCGAGGGAGGGGACTACGGAGTGGTCTTGTTTCTATCTTGATTCATCACAGTCACAGAGTGGCTTTGTCTGATGTTGATGTTGAAAATAAAGGAGAGCTCACTTAAAATAGAGTCAGGAAGCACTGGAAGGGGCTCGAGCTCTCAAGCACCTACCGCTCCTTGCAGCCCGCCTAACCTTAGCAGGAAGAAGGAAGATAAACATTTATTCCGACAAGGGAGACCCTTTTCACATAGGGAGCTTATCTCCTGCCTTGAAGAAACAGAAGGAGAGCCCTCGTTGCCCCAGCAAGGAGGCACTAGCCACCGCCGCCGGCAGCTAAGGAGAAACCGCCAGGACCTCAGACTCCTGTCCCTCTCCAGGGAGCTGTTGTTCAACACTAGCCTCCCCAGCTCCCTCCTAAAACCTAAATAAAGGCTGACCTTCCCTTTGCGTCCTCAGACGTGCCCGCAGTTCACCGTAGCCTGCATGTCCCTAACCGCGATTCCTCTGCTATTCCCGCCACAAACCGTGAGATCATGACCTGAGCCGAAGTCGGACGCTTAACCGACTGAGCCACCCAGGTGGGCCTCGGCTGTTTTATTTTTAAGGTTGCCGCCACTGCTGTGTGAAACTGTGTCTGTTCCACCGGAGACCCCCGCCACCGCCACGGCCTGGCTGTGAGTGGCAGGCCGGCTTCTGCGGCTGCTTTTCTCTCGCTCAAAACCGAAGACACATCTCGTGGGGTCTTAGCAATCTTATTTGCCCTGTAATCTCAAAACAATGAAACAATTTGCTATTTCATCATCTTAGGGGCGTTTCTGCCTGGAGTTAGGCCTCCATCCCCAACTGGGACAAAGTCTACAAGGCTAAGGAAACGGAAGAACGAAGGGATCCCTGAGAGGGTGACACGGCAGTGAAACGGGTCATCACCGTGGCACCCACCACTCTTCACCTTTCTCCTTGCCCTTGTGGCAACTGAAGAGGAGGAGGAAGAGGTAGAGGAGGAAGAGGAAGAGGAAGAGAAGAAGAAGAAGAAGAAGAAGAAGAAGAAGAAGAAGAAGAAGAAGAAGAAGAAGAAGAAGACAGAGAGAGAGAGAGAGAGAGAGAGAGAGAGAAAGAAAAGAAGAAGAAGAAAGAAGAAGAAGAAGAAGAAGAAGAAGAATCGAAGAAGAAGAAGAATCGAAGAGGAAGAAGAATCGAAGAAGAAGAAGAATCGGATCATCTTTCCAGAAGGTAAACAACTGCTCTTGTTGAATGCCGCCGAGAATTTGGAAATTTTCACCTCTCCACCCATAATGGCCAAGGAAAAGACCTCTGACACGATTAGATGAATTATTAGACTATTAGACGAATCAGAAGATGGAAGCCAAGGACTGGTCTCTACTGAGGGTGGGGAAAGGGATCACATGAGTGAAATCTCCGACCGCACGTCTTCACTTGACAGTAGCCCAGATTACTTTTCGCAAACTTCAGACTTTGCAGTTCCACAGAATTGCAACCCGCCCAGGGTTGAAAAAAAAAATAATGAGTATGAAAAAAATCTTTGACTGTGGTGTTTGACGGTGCCAGCGCAAGAAGAACCAGAAGTAGTGACGAGGCCGAACCAACACCGGCCCGGTTGGACCGCCAATGGGCAGTTCGTTGCATTTGGAGGATGACGCAGGATTCGGAGAGACAGACCTTCAAAGCCTGGAAACTATGAAGTGTAAAAATGTGAGTTTGGCAATGTTTAAACCCTTGTGTCAATTTTATTTTTATTTAAAAAAAATTTTTTTAATGTTTTATTTATTTCTAGGAGAGAGAGAGAGAGAGAGCGTGAGCAGGGGAAGGGTCAGAAAGAGGGAGTCACAGACTCTGAAACAGGCTCCAGGCTCCGAGCTGGCAGTCAGCACAGAGCCCGACGCGGGGCTCGAACCCACGAACCGCGAGATCATGACCTAAGCGAAAGTCGGACGCTCAACCGACTAAGCCACCCAGGCGCCCCGTGTGTGTCAATTTTCAATACAGTCGTTTCCCACAATGCTTTTATTTTTCCTTCTCTTGAAAGGGCCTCTTGGAGCCTGGGTAGCAACTGCTGACGTCTGTCTAGTTACCGCGCCCACACCGCCCCCCGCGCCCCCGCCCCCCCCGCCCCCCGCCCCCTGCGCGCCTCCCCCGCCCCCGCGCCCCGCCTCCCCCGCCCCCGCCCCCGCCTCCCCGCCCCCTGCCCCCGCCCCCGCCGCCCCCGCCGCCCCGCCCCCCCCGCCCCCGCCCCCCCCGCGCGCCCCCGCCCCCGCCCCCGCGCGCCCCCGCCCCCCGCGCGCCCCCCGCCCCCGCGCGCCCCGCTCCCCCGCGCGCCCCCGCCCCCGCGCGCCCCCGCCCCCGCGCGCCCCCGCCCCCGCGCCCCCGCCCCCCCGCGCGCCCCCGCCCCCCGCGCGCCCCCGCCCCCGCGCGCCCCCGCCCCCCGCGCGCCCCCGCCCCCGCCCCCGCCCCCGCCCCCGCGCGCGCGCCCCCCCGCGCCCCGCCTACTGAGAGTGAAGGCGAGCCAGATCAACCTGGGTGGTAGGTTTCTCCTGGGCTTACATTCAGTGGCACAGGTGGCACCAAGAACGTGGCTAAGGGTAGGCATGTGCAAGGAAACGAAGCTGGGTCGACAGGGATCCAAAGACAGGGGGCGGGGGCAGGGATGGGGGGGAGGGTGAAGAGACCGAAAAGTGTCCCGTATCGAGGGGAAGGGTAGAAGGTGATGGGAGAGTGGGATGCCGGATGTGGAGGAGGTTAGAACAGCTGGGAACGATAAAACTTGAGTCGGACCAGGGGAGTGAGTGCCTGGGGACAGCGGGAGCCGAAGTGGGGCAACTTAGAGGCCGGGTGTTCGGAAGGAACCGTCCATGGGCCTGTTTGTGACCTCCCCAGCAAGGGCAGAATGCGTCAGAGGCGAAGACAGCCACGGAGCTACTGGCCTGCAGTTGGACCGACGGGGGGTACGAGAAGCAGAGAGCAGGGCGGGCGCTACTGTGGGGCGGGCCGGGGGGTGGGGAAAAGAGACCGCCAGGCACAAGCAAACGAGCAGCACCCAAGGCAAACGAGCAAGGAGCGGGGTCAGACCACCCCCAAGAGCGAGCAAAACTAACGGGGTGCATGTCAAGCCTCCCAGGAAGAGATAGGAGAGACCCTAAGAGAAAACCAGAAGACAGGAGCGAAGAAAACGACCGAAGACACCAGGCCACGGATCCCGGCGACAAACAGAAAACACACGCCCAAACAAGCCCACAGCGGAAGCAACGTCTAAACCTCTGACGACAAGGCCTAAAACCGCGACTCACGACCTACGCGCAGATCGCGCTCGACCACCGAAAAGCAAAGAAAAATACCGCAGCGAGAAAGAGCTCAAACCGCAAGGGCTACGTCGTCTGTCTTTGAAAACCCGCATTAAGAGAGAGGGGGTGCACCGTTCCTGGAGGTACTGCAATACCAGGTCGATGCGCGGAGTGGACGGAGCAAGCTCCTATTCCATCTCCCTGCTCCAAAAATCCATTTAATATATTGTCCTCGGATAGAGGACGTATCAGATATTAAACTGATAAGAACAGATACTACACTTGATCTTAGCCAAAAGGCCGAGAAGCGATGCCGGCCGCTTCGCCCCTCTCCGGTACCGTCCTCCAGCCACCCATATCGCACTCATGGTGAGAACCCTGACGCTCCCTCCTCTTCGGCCATCCTTTGCGTCGTCCTCAGGACCGTCGCTGTCCCTACAATACTTCTGTGCAGATGTTCCGTTCTCTACGTTCTGGACGAGAAATCCTGGATCCCTCGTTGCCCCGTCCTCCCCGCGCCGCCCAGCCATTTCTAATCTGCATGCCCCGCCTCCTACTCCTCCCCCGAGGAGGCGCGGCCGCCGCCGCCCGACTCCACCCTCCCGACCGCCTCCGCGCGCCGCGAGCCCAGACCCCAACTGGGGGCCCACCTTCCCGCGTGTCCAAATCTCGAGCAAAGACCGGGGAGGAAGGGCGGCTGGCGGGGGACTGCGAAGGGACAGCCAACGCGGCTGCGGCTCCCGGGGCTTCCGGGAGCCGTGAAGGCAGGACCTCGGTTTTGGCCGCTGCTCTGCCGGCCCTCCCGGCGGCCCCGCACACTCCACAACCGTTCGGTGAATCACATCTCGCCTCCCACACGCGCGTGCCCCGAGCGCCGGGATGCTGACGGCTCTTCAGCAGCCAGTACGCCCACCCTCCGCTCTCCTCCCCGCTCGCGTCCGTGTCCTTCGGGACGGCTTCCGCCCCGGAGTCCGGGCCCCAGGCCGGTTCCGTCCCGAGAAGGGGAGGTCCTGGATTGCTTTCATTGCGATGGAACAATTCCCGGCGCGAAGCATTAACTTGGCGTTCCCGTTTGCTCGGCGTGATTCGCTCCCGCGGAGTTTGCTCACATCGACACGCACGGACCCAAGTGCCCGCAAACTGCGCTCTGCGGACGTCAGTCGAGTGCCCTTGTGTCCTCGCCGTGAGTGCGGCGTGGTCACGGTCCGGCCACCCTCGCCGCAAGAGAGGAGGCTTGAATTTCCGGGGATCGGGGGCAGTGACTGCGAGAGCACGGCGGACGTTCTCGGGCACCACCCGCTTCCCCAGGCCCGCCGGCAGCTCCGCGTGGCACTGAGGCTGGGATTGCCTTGGGGGGGCGCGGTGGAGGGCCGAGCTTACAGGTGAAAGCCGTACGTCAGCGGACCTTTCATTTGTGCTTCTCTAACCTTGGGGAAGAAGAGAACGCTGAGCATCCTCTCCTGGGTTTGAGAGCCACGAACTCTCTGTTGAGGGACTTCGGCCCTTTCGCTTGCTACGTTAGCTGGCTGGGCTTTATCCAAAATTGCTTTATCTGCAATTTACATCTTAAGGTCCTTTGTGTGTAAATACAAACCGTGAATATCTTCTTCCGTTGGATACCTGTCTTTTGCGGATTTCGTGTCCTCAAGCTTCCACTGAAAGTTATAGTTTAGAGGCGCCTGGCTGGCAACTCTTGACCTGGGGCGGGGGGCGGGGAGGTCGTGAGTTCGAGCCCCAGCTGGGCGTAGCCATTACTTAGGACACAGGGTCGCCTGGGTGGCTCAGTCTGTGGAGCGTCGGGCGTCTGACTTCGGCTCAGGTCAAGATCTCAGGGTTTGTGGGCTTCAGCCCCACATCCGGCTCTGTGCTGACAGCGCAGAGCCTGGAGTCGGCCTTGGGCTCCGTTGTCTCCCTCTCTATCTGCCTCTCCCCTGCTCGCGGCTCTGTCTCTCTCGCTCTCAAAATTAAATAAACATTTAAAAAAAACATTTTTTAAACTTAAAAAACCCAGAGTATTAGCAGACTTTAAAGAGTTATTTTTCCTCTCTCCTGTTCATCATTTGAAAAAAAAAAAAAAATAGCTGGGGCGCCTGGGTGGCTTAGTCGGTTAAGCGTCCGACTTTCGCTTAGGTCAGATCTCGCGGTTCGCGGGTTCGAGCCCCGCGTCGGGCTCTGTGCTGACTGCCAGCTCAGAGCCTGGAGCCTGTTTCAGTCTGTGACTCCCTCTCTCTCTGACCCTCCCCTGCTCACGCTGTCTCTCTCTCCTAGAAATAAAAATAAAAAGACATTAAAAAAAAAAAGAAGAAAAAAAGCTCTCGGATGTTTTTCAGATGAGGTTATAACATAATTACCTAACTCTTCCCTTTGGCCTTTTTCTTCTTTCTCAACGGCTAAATCTTTGAGCCATTTGGTATCTACTCTGCAGCACAGTGCAAAAGAACGTACTTGTCCTTCACAACTCTGAGATGCCACCTTGGATCCTAAACTGTACCACATGTATATCTTTTTGTAACACTCCTGGATCTTTCTCCCTTTCTCTCTCCTCCTTTTTTTTTTTTAATGTTATATTTATTTCTAGGAGAGAGAGAGAGAAAGACAGCGAGAGCAGGGGAGGGTCAGAGAGAGAGGGAGTCACAGACTGAAACAGGCTCCAGGCTCTGAACTGGATGTCAGCACAGAGCCCGACGCGGGGCCCGAACCCACGAACCGCGAGACCATGACCTAAGCGAAAGTCGGACGCCTAACCGACTAAGCCACCCAGGCGCCCCTCCTCCTTCTTTTTTTTAATTCTTTCTTCTTCTTCTTCTTCTTCTTCTTCTTCTTCTTCTTCTTCTTCTTCTTCTATTCTTTATTTTTAAAAATGTTTATTTTTGAGAGAGAGCGCGGGTGGGGGAGGGGCAGAGAGAGGGACGAGGACAGAGGACCCCAAGCGGGCTATGTGCTGACAGCAGCGAGCCCGACACGGGGCTTGAACTCACGAACCACGAGATTCCCGCGAAGTCCCCCGCTCAACCAACTGGGCCACCTATGTGCCGTCCCCCCCCCCCTTTAAAGATTTTATTGTTAAGTAATCTCTTGCATGCTCTACCGACTGAGTCAGCCAGGTTCCCCCACCCCCACCCCCTCACCACCACCACCGCCACCCGCGACCCGCCACCCGCCACCCACCACCTTCCTTTTTCTTTAGAAAGCAGCAGAACAGGGGTGCCTGGCCAGCTCAGTCGGTAGAGCCTGCGACTCTTGATCTCAGGGCCATGAGTTCAAGCCCTACACCTGAACACAGAACTTACTTAAAAAAATAAAGAGAAGTAGCAGAACGCGTTGACCTAACCACCTTGGATTCTCTGAGCCCGCGGGGTCGACCCATCCTTTGCGTGCGGGGGACGGTCGAGCACGCGTCAGACACAGCCCAACACCACACCCGGAGGCGACTGTGATCCTATTCCTGCCCCCTAAGCGTTCGCGGTCGGGGTGGCGGCAGTGCATGGTCACTTGTATGGAGAATCCTTCTCAAGGGAACAGACGCCCCGTTCGGAAAGCGACAGGCACGACAGAGTGGACGGACCCGCGGACAGAGCGGGAGCCTCAGTGATAAAGCTCTGGTCTCTTGGCCCTGGGGAGACCGGATCCACCCAGGAGGACAAAACCACCGGCTCGCCACTCCCACTCGAGCCGGGGAGCAGGGTCCCACCCCACCGCGCTGCACTCGCGGCCTCCCGCCGTCACCAGGGGTTCCAGCTTAAGGAATCGTCATTGATCACCTTCAACTCCTCAACTCCACGACCCGCCGAGGTGCTGGCTCGTGTAGAGAGAAGCCGGACACCGTTCCTGCCTCCTCCCTGCCCCAACCGGGCAGCCACCCGGACCAGGACCAGGATAAGACACCTGCCCGAACGGCCACAACGCCAGGTTCGGAGGGGGGGACTGTGAGACACGAACGCGTCCCGTCCCTATGGGGAGCATGCGATACAGACTCGATAAAGGAGAAGGTGCGATGGAACACGAAGCCAGGAGAATCAGGAAGGCCTGACTGACATCTTGGCGGGGTGGGGGTGGGAGGGGGGCGCTCGAAGAAGAAGTCAGACAGTCCGTGCGAGTCAGAATCTCGGGGCACGTCAAGGGGGAACCGGGGCATTGACGTCTGACCTAGAGCCGGGGCCGGGGAGCAACTGGGGAGTGAGGGGAGCCGGTGGCATCCCACTGACCTGCCCGGCCACCTTGAAGTTACCTGTCTGGGCCTCAGAACTGCCCCGGGCGACGCTTACTTCTGGTGGGCTCCCTCCCTACCATCACGCCCCCCTCCCCCCAGCACCCCCATGTCCCGTCCCTCACAGACTCATTCATCCCTCAAAGTCAGCCAGCAGGTTCAGTTTCTCACGCGAACCTGCCCCCCCACGCCCCCTACCCCTTCCTTCCCCCTCCCTTCCCTCCTCCACCTTGTCCCCAAGGCCCTGCCCCGCTCCCCACTCCCCCCTCCTCTACCCCCTCATACACCCCTCCCCCGCCCTTGCCCCGGCTGGAGCCCTCCTGATTACATCAGATCAAGACCGGCCATCAGACTCTGATCCAAGGATGTTTGTTGAGTTTCCACCGCGGAAGGCAGGGGTCCCAGAAGGTCCCGATTCATGGGCACCGTGCCCAGCCCCCTTTCACAGAGGAGAAAGCAGCTGGCAGTAGGCAACAGAGAGTCCGACTTCCTTTGGATTTTGACTGCAGATGGCTTTTGAGGCTAAGGCTCGCCACACCCACCTCTCCTCCTGCCCGCCCTCCCTTCACTCTGATAAAAGGCCTTACCCCAGGCCCTCCGCTCCCCACCAAAAACACCCCAAGCCAGGCAGGCTCCTTCCTTTCCTCCCAAGCCAGTTTTGAATCTGCCCGGGGGGCTGCCTTGCTCTCCCTGGAAAGCCTCCTTATGGGAGCTGTAAACCTTTTCCTACCTTGCTGGGTGCTGTCCGCAGTCTCCCCACCGAAAGGAAAATGGCCCTGGGGGTGGGGAGCCGGTCCATCTGGTTCCCCAGAGGGGCACCACAACGCAGGAGCTGCGGCGAAGACGGTGCCACGCGGCACTTGCCCTCGACACGCCTATCCCAATGTGGGTCCACAGGCCCTCCCGCCAGACTGGCCCGCCTCCTGTCTGTACCAAGACCAGGGAATCCGTTATTTCCCCATCGGTACCCTGTTTTCCTGAGTGCCCGTGGTGGGCTACACGCCGAGCCAGTCCGGGACTCTTGTAAAGCGGCTCAGGCCTGGCTTTGCAGGAGCGCGTGGAACGCTTCCGTTGTCCCGGGGAATTCACCGTTTCGGAGGCAGCTGACCGGTGGCATCTCCCCAGATGCTCGAAGGAGCGCTTCTGGAGGCACACCGTCAACGGGAAGGCCTGGCGGGCTTGTGGAGGTCGCAGCGGCCTCCGGCCCCTGCCCCAGGGACTCCAATTCCATTGCCTTATGGCAGCGGTGGGACAGGAGTAGGCTTTAAACGAAACCCCAGGCGATTCTGATGTGCCAGCCCGGGTGGATGCACGCTCCCACAGATCGATCTGGAAGAATATCCCTTCCGTATCCGGGAGCATACTGGCAGGTTTGACGGCCTTTGCCTGTCGGCCGTTTGCTCCAGACAAACGGTGAAGGGGTCCAGGGGTCCGGCAGAGAGAGGAAGTGGAGAGCTTCCCGAAGGACCCAGACTTTCCAGTCCCCTAAATGCGAAGCCCGAGCCACCTGGGCGTGGGCGTGAAGTACTTCTCCCCATAACGGGGGTGGGGGTGGGGGTCAGCGAGCCTTGGGCCTGGACCCAGGCCAAAGGACGGAGTCAGGCCTATCAAGAAGAAACACACTTGGAGAAGAGATATCAAATGGGCAGGGTATTGGGTGTAGACTAAGAAAGTTACAGAAGACGGAGGCGAGGAAACCAGGCCACGGATTAAGCGCGTGTGACCCAGAGAGAAAGCCAAAGGCACGAAGAGGAAACACGACTCGTCTACGCCTGCTCTACGCCAGCCGCAAAGAGGCAATGGTAAGTCGACCTGACTCGTCCGCACAACGGAGAGATAGAAAAGAAAAGAAAAGAAAACGGAAGAAAAGCGCAGAATGTAAGAAAGAAAAGGACAAAAGCAAGAGACGGAAGATACGAGACACCCGTGCCCGAAGTGAAATACTCCTCTATTGGTCGCACCGCTAGAGTTTCCCCCGGAGGGGTGCACCGGTCCTGAAGGTACTGCAATACCAGGTCGATGCGCGGAGTGGACGGAGCAAGCTCCTATTCCATCTCCCTGCTCCAAAAACCCACTTAACATGTTGTCCTCCGATAGAGGACGTATCAGATATTAGACTGATAAGAACAGATACTACACTTGATCTTAGCCAAAAGGCCGAGAAGCGATGCCGACCGCTCGGGCCGCGCCGCCACCGCCCCGCCGTCATCCATATTGCACTCACGGCGACCCGGGTCACCCGCAGTCCACATTCTTGGCTCACTCTCCTGTGCTACGCGGCGCCACACGCCGTGCGGTTGGTTGCAACTGTCCCCCCGCGTTCCTGGGGAATTTTCGCATCCCTTTCCGCTCCCTCCGGTCCTTCCCTAGCGGAGGACTCTCTATTTGCATGTCCCGCCCCCGGCCCGCCCAGGGGGCGTGCCGCAACGGTCCCGCTCCGCCCCTCGCCCGGCCCGCCGGGTCCCCGGAGCTCTTCCCGCCGCAGGCCCAAGGCCGGGGACAGGGGCCGTCGGAGAGAGCCGCGGAGTAAAACGCCGTGCGTCCGGGACGGGAGCGTCCACCCGGGGGCCCCACGCGGGGCCCCGACCTTGGGCGGGGGGCGAACGGCGGCCGCCGAAGGAACCCGTGAGCGGGACGGCGAGCGGCCGCCGCTCTATTCACCTCCTCTCCAGCCTCCGGGGATTGAGACACCCCGCCCCGTCTGTTTCTGTCCTGGGTTAGTTCTCCGCGACGCCTGCAGGTAGCCGCAAGGACTGGGAGACCAGCACGGTCGCCCCTCAAGCCGGTCGACTCCTCAGTTCCGTCATCCCTGCGGGGAAAGCGTCCGCGACCGCAGCACTGCTGCCGCGCGCCAGACGCACTGCCCTGCGGGCTTTCCTCTCCGTTTGGCTCCTCCTCGGGACCCTGGAGCGAGTTGAAGCCCTTACCGCCCTCACGTCACCGCTGTGATCACCGACGCCAGAGGCGTTGGGAAACTTGTCCACTGGGACGCGGGCAGCAGGCAGCCGACCTGTGGGCCTCATCCTGTCCCAAGACACCGCCTGCCTCTGGACGTGGACCTTGCAGCGAGGGAGCGCGGCTGGGCCCACACTCACACCCACACCCACACCCACACCCACACCCACGGATGGGCACGAGAGAGGCCGGTACCGCGATGCTGACATCTGCGGTCGCGGCCCTGCCCGACCCCGCCCGCCTGAGCCCTCGGCTCTGTGACTCTCTCCATGGAGGTGGGGATGATCTCTCTCGGGCACGCGTCCCCCCGGAAGCGCGGGGTTTGTGCGGGACCCTAAGCAAGTTACCTTCGTGAGTGGTTAGCCTCTGAGGCGTTTTTGCCAGTCACGTCTCTGGAAGCTTAGTGACTCCTCGCTGGAGACCAGGTCCTGATACAACCGATCGCGGGGGGGTGGGGGAGGTGGGGGCCGTTTTGAGCACTTGCCCTCCCCACCCCCACCGGCCCGGATACCGTATGGTTTGTGTGTGCTTGGTCTGTACCCTGCCTCCCTTCCCCGCACCCTCGATCCGCCAGCTCCGGACCACTGGGAAGATCCCACCCCGACCGCTCTTTCCACCTCTCTGGCCGCGTGCACTTAGCCCGGCGCCCTGCACCTGCATGTGTGTTGAACGGATGAGCGAATGGATATGGAGTCCACGAGGTGATCTATGGACCAAGCAAGCTTACCCAGCCAGTGGCCCCGGGGCATCCCGAGGGCTCCGAGGGCCTCTCCAACACAAGACCTCTCTGCCTGGTTGCATGTTCTTCCGTTACTAGTCACTTTAAGGGTTCTCAGCGATCTTGACCTTCAGACACTCCCGGACCTGGCCCGTGGATCGGCCTCTTGGGAGTTACCTGACCGCAGGGTAGCTGGAGTCAGTACCCCTGCCCCTCCACGGGCCCTGGCCCCGCACACGACGACGCACTCGGGAGGCGGTACCCGAAAAGCTAAAAGCTCCGGCCGGCACCGGCCTCGCCCGAGAGCCACGAGAGCCACGGGCCTCCACCAAGCCGGTGGCGCCCTCCGGGCCCCTGGCGCTGGCGCTGTCCCCCAAGGGAGTTGTTCCCCTGCCGGGAGCCGAACCGGCCTCTCCGGATGGCAATCACGGCAAGGAAGTGACAATATTTGCAGCTCCACCCATGAGAAATGAAAACTGGTATCACCTTCTACTACTACTGGCTCATGTTGGATATAAGCCTGCTGGTATTGACCAGGCCTCCCGATATTCCATATCAGACCCGTGTTCTGAATACGGATACCTCATAAGGAAAAGCATTCCTGCCTTTACAAAAGAGACTTTAGATGAAAGCTCTATGGGCCATTGCCAAAAGGCTCTTCCTATGGGCCTTGCAGACCCAAGGCTTAGATGATAGAGGGGGTTAAGACCACAAGAGTTACAATTGAGCCTGGCCCCGAGACAAAGGGCCTATTTTGGGGATAAGAGCAGAACACAGCTACTACATATATCTTTGCTAATCGGTGAAGCATAGCAGTCCCTTCCTCAAGGCCTGCATTCCACAAACACCCTCCCTTACACTGGCAGCTGGGAGGAGGATAGATGAGAGTAGCTAAAACATAAACCCAGGTGCAAGATGGACACATTTAGGGCCCCCATGATGGTTTCCACACACAAACCAATTCACAAACATTCATCCTCTTGAGAGCCAGACAGAATGACTCCTACCTTATCTATATACAACTTAACCTATATATTATCCTGTTTCTCACTAAGAGCATCCTGTTAATTCCTTGGTTGTAAATTCACTATGACTGAGATAATCCTGCAGAATATCAAAAACTTGTTATCGCAAAAGGCCTCCCGTTGTAGAAATTCCTTTCTCTGACTTCGTGTTGTTGCCGGACCTTTAAATAAAAACACCAAAACCGACAGGACAGAGATGCCTGCCTGGTGATCAGAAAGAATCTCGGGGCTCTCTCGTTCTCTTTCGCCGACACCGTCCATCCTTCAGGGTCCCCCGGACCTGTCGGAGCCGGCGCGGCCTCCGACATCCCCCAGCCATGGGTCACGAGCACCGCGAGAGTTCTCAAGCAGCCCCTGTTTCTGCAGCCTGGCTGGCGAACCCAGTAGCTCAGCAGACTCTTGGAGTTTTACCAGACTCCCAGGTTATGAACTCTACCTCGGTACCGTTGTTTTACACCGGCATATTTCTCTTTACACACCCTCTTGGTTCATCTTTGCACCTCTGTACGTGAAAACCCACATTTATCACCTTTCCCCTGAACTGCGTGATCTGTGCCCATGTTTCATCACGTTGTTTTTCCTTTTTCTGCTCTAATGCTTATTTATTGGTTTTAAATTTTTGAGAGAGACAGAGACAGAGAGACAGAGAGAGACAGAGCACGAACGGGGGAGGTGCAGAGAGAGAGGGAGACACAGAATTCGAAGCAGCCTCCGGGCTCAGAGCGGCCAGCACCGTGCGGACGCGGGGCTCGGGCTCACAAACCTGGAGATCATGACCTGAGCTGAAGTCGGTGCTTAACCCACTCAGCCACCCAGGTGCTCCCCTCCCCACCTCCTTTTTTTTTTTTTTTCCTGATCCCGTTCTGGCCTCTCCGGTATAATTTGGAGGAAAATTGTCTGTGGTTTTGACTGCCAAATATTTGTTCCCCCTTTCCTTGTTCTTGTGGTTTGGTTTGGTGTGGTGTGGTGGATTTTTGTTTGTTTGTTTTTTTTAAGTAGACCGCAGGCCCTACGTGGGGCTTGATCTCACGACCCTGAGATTACGAGTGGCATGTCCTACAGACCGAGCCCGCCAGGCGCCCCCTTTGTAAAAAATTGTACAGACACGAGGGGGGCCTGAGAGGCTCAGTCGGTTATGCATCCGACTTCCGCTCAGGGCATGAACTCATGACCTCAAGGTCCGTGAGTCCGAACCCCGCGTCGGGCTCTGTGCTGACAGCTGGGAGCCTGGAGCCTGCTTCCGATCCTGTTGTCTCCCCTCCCCATTCCCCTCCCCCACCTGCTTCCCGCCTCTCTGTCTCTCAAAAATAAACGTAAAAACATTACCAAAAATTGTACAGTCGTGAACGTTACATATTCAAATAGACCAGTGTGTTGTAAAAGTGGACTGCCGGGGTCGGAGTCCTCGGTGTGACACTGGGTCCCCTGGGAAGAAGTTGCTGGGATAGAGTGAGGAGTGCAAGAGGTCCGTCCCGGAGTGGGGGTGGGGGGGGGTGGTGGTGGTTAATGCTTTAAAAGATAAAGGGAGGAGATAGGTGTGGCAGGGAGAGCCTCAGAGCTCTGGGCAACCTGACCAAGGCTTGGCCGGTCAAAGGGAGGCCTCTGGAAACAGGGAAGAGAGCCGGCTGGAGGAGCCCCGCGTTCGGACACCCAGTAGAAACGGGTGTCCCCCGGACACCCCCCGGAGCCCTGAACCGCCCCACCCCCAAACCCCTCCCGAGAAGGAGTGGAGCGCAGGCCCCGGGTGCGACCTCCGCGGCCACCACTGGGGCCCCGCTGTTCCCGTGCCCATCGTGCCAGGTCCGGGGGGCCAGTGTCCTCGGTTGGCTGTCCGGTGGCCCCTATTCCTGCTCAGGCTCCATCCTGATACCCTACGTTTATCTTCGAGTCGCCTGCTGCTGCCGCCCTGCCTGACCGGCAGGCCCCGCAGGCCCCACAGGCCCCGCACGCCTGACGGACGGTCCGGGGCCCTGGTCTCTGCCCGTCCCACGGTCAGCATCTGTCTCTACAGAGAGACCGGCGTGCCAGGAGCTGCCTTTCGGAAGGCGGACGCGTCTCTGCCGTCCGTGGCCTGGAGGCCTGGCTCCAGAACCCGAAGGGAGGCGCCCCTGCCCCCTCACCCCCCAGTGTCACCCTTCGCCGCCCTGGTGGTGGTTTGCCATAAACTCCACACGGCCGCGGACCCGCTCGCGGTCCCCAACGCGGCGGGGTCCGACGGATCCCCCGGCCCCCAAAAGCAGGGCCGCCCTCTGCACCTCACGGGGCCTCAGAGCCCTTTTCTGCTCCGCACCCGCCTCCAAGGCGAGGGTCTTCCGCGTCACGTGGTGCATGAGCCCAAGCAGGGTGTCTACGCGGTGGAACGGTTGCTTCCAGAACCCGAAGAGGCCCACCGGGCCCTGGGCTTCCTTCTCTCTCAGTAGTCGGGGGGTATACCGAGGAAGCAGTTTTTCGGGACCTTGGAAAAGGCGTCCCACAATGGGAGTCCTTAAACGTTGTGCTGCTCTGTTTCACGGTAGGGTGTCCCTCCGTCTCTGATGGTGTCTCTTGACGGCCTCTGTCTGGCGCGCCAGCCCCCCAGCTCGTCCTGTCCCGTGAGCGAGGTGCCACCCAGGGAATGAATGGATACTAGGGTCTCTGGATTGAGCGGGTGGGTGGCCCAGGCCCCTTGGCTCAGATACTCGAGGGCACAGAGGGGTGATGTTGCCCGGGGTGGGGGTGGGGGTGGGGGCAGATGTCAGCACACGACGGTGCTTTCCGCCCGCCTCCACCCCACCCCCCACCCCCCCACCGCAGACTGTCTATCCTTTGCCCAGTCTCGGTCGCCTGTTCAACTTGTAGGGTCTCAGTTCCTAGCATCTCATTATATCGGTGGCTAGGAGACACAGACACGGATGCCTTGTGTCCGTGGGTCCAGGGAGTGCTTTGCCGGCGACGGGGTGTCCGCAACCCACGCGAAGAACTCCTTTGCGGGGTCTTTAAACATTTCAGTTCAGGAGACTCCCGGGTCCCGTGATGCTTGGTGGCTCCGGTTTCTCTGTCGGGGACTGTGAGGTTTCTCGGGGTAGGAGGCCCGTCTGCCTCTTTCCCCCGAGGCATCTGTCTCTCGGGCTTAGCTCACGGCCGTCATTCACGAAATGTGTCCGGAACGCAGGAACCCTAATGGGTAACACCCCCGGGTTCCCCTGCCTTCTGTCATCACCCCAGGAGCCTAATTTAATACTCCAACCGTCCGCTCCCAAGCCTGCTCAAACTTGCTAGGCCTTGCGGAGAAAGACAAGACATGAGTGGAAAAGGTGAGATTCAGAGTCTCATGGGGATAAGGCAGGGAGAGATGACACCTTGCTATTTCTGTTGGGCCCCGGAGGGACCGATAAAAGGGCACACGACGACAGAGGGCAACAGACTAGAAAGACGAGAAGGAATTAAGTGGTGCGTGTTCTCGATTCGCGTGCCCTTTCTTGCTTCCTTTCCTTCTTTGTGTTTCAGCCTATGAGCCGAAAAGAAGTCTCTCTCTCTCTTTTTTAAATATTTGTATTTATTTCTAGGAGAGAGAGAGAGACAGCGTGAGCAGGGGAGGGTCAGAGAGAGAGGGAGACACAGACTCTGAAATAGGCGCCAGGCTCTGAGCTGGCAGTCAGCACAGAGCCCGACGCGGGGCACGAACCCACGAACCGCGAGATCATGACCTCAGCGAAAGTCGGACGCTGAACCGACTAAGCCACCCAGGCGCCCCAAGAAGTCTCTTTTTTTTTTTTTTAATTTTTTAATGTTTTATTTATTTCTAGGAGAGAGAGAGAGAGAGAGAGAGAGAGAGACAGCGTGAGCAGGGGAGGTTTCAGAGAGAGAGGGAGTCACAGACCGAAACAGGCTCCAGGCTCTGAGCTGGCAGTCAGCACAGAGCCCGACGCGGGGCACGAACCCACGAACCGCGAGATCATGACCTAAGCGAAAGTCGGACGCTTAACCGACTAAGCCACCCAGGCGCCCCAAGAAGTCTCTTCTTAAGTAGCGAAGGCTCACGTGGTTTTCCGTGTAGGCTGCGGTTTGGTACAAGGGTGTGTACGGATTGGCTGGAGGGATACTGTTGTTAGCTAGATTCGTTGTTTTCTTCTTTTAATTTACTTTTATTTTTTAATTTTTGAGCCTATCTGTTTATTTAGAGAGAGTGCGAGCGAGCAGGGGTGGGGGGTGGGTGGGTGTGGAGAGAGAGAGAATCCCAAGCAGGGTCTGCGCTGTCAGAGCGGTGGGGGGTGGGTGGGTGTGGAGAGAGAGAGAATCCCAAGCAGGGTCTGCGCTGTCAGAGCTGGGCCCCGCGTGGGACTCAGACTCACCAACCGTGAGATCATGACCCGAGCCGAAGCCGAAAGTCCGCCGCCTATCGGACTGAGCCATCCAGGCACCCCGAGATTCTCGTTTCTATAATCGTCGGTCCCCCCTCAGCGCCAGCAGAGATTTTAATCCAGATCTGCCCTCCAACGAATAGGAGCATAAAAAAGACCCGATGTTGACAGGCTGACAGAACCTGCTGGAACCACGTGTTTAGGGGAGAAGCCCTGGAAAAGGTCCGCCGACACAAAGGCATTTGTTAATCAAGAGGGTACATCGAGGCGTCGCCCGGGCGGCTCCGGCGGTCAAGTGCCTGACGAAGGCTCAGCTCATGATCATCTCACGGTTCCTGAGGTCCAGCCCCGCATCAGGCTTTCTGCTGTCCGCACAGAGACTGCTTTGGATCCCCTGTCCCCCCCTCTCTCTGCCCCTCCCTCCCCTGCTTTGTGCCCTCTGTGTCTCTCAAAATAGATTGAAGAAACTTAAAAAAGAAAAGTGTGTACATTGTGGGTGCTCAACGCATGTATCTAACGTGAACGGAAAACCCGGGAGAGACAAGTGAGCAGGAGCTCTCCGTTTGCACTGTGGTCACGAGCCCCAGCCCCTTGTAAATTAGGCCTTTCTCCAGTCCTGGCAGCGGACTGTCCAGAAGCCTGAAGGGAGGCATCTCCTGACAAGACAGAAAGCGGGAATTTTATTCTATCGGGGGTTGGCGGACTACAGCCGGTCCCCACGTTTGGCCCGATCTGCTCTCTCGTAAGGTGCACGTCAACGACGGATTGTACAGGGTTAAAGGGATGTAATAGAAGGACCGTGTCACAGAGACCTTTGGGGGCCCGTGAAGCCTAAGGCCTAAACCTTTTACTACGCGGCCCTTTGGAGAGAGAGCACGTCCACCCCCGTCTCATTCCATGAACGGCGAGGTTAAGGAAACGTTGTACCTTTGCGCAGAAGGTGAAACGAAGCACGGTTCAGGAGGTACGTCACTTGTAGGTAGGGACTTCCTAGGATCGTAACATTCGGCTCGAAATATGACCACCTATTTGGGTGACTTCTGCTCATGATCTGATGACGAGCATCTCCCATGATCTCGCAGTTCGTGGGTCCCCACCCAATGTCAGGGTCCGTGCCCCAGCTCACAGCCTGGAAGCTGGAGCCTGCTTCGGATCCTGTGTCTCCCTCTCTCTCTCTCTGCCCCTCCCCAGGGCATGCTCTGTCTCTTTCAAAAATAAGTAAGCATTAAGGAAGAAAAAAAAAATTACCACCGATTTCAAGTCCTCAAGGATCTAAATGCCTGAGTGCCCTGGGCCACACGCAGGAGCCCCAGAGAAAACTCGTAAGAAGCGATCCTGCGTGTCCCAAACCTAGACCGCCACGGCTGCAAAACGAGAGGAGGAGATACCGTTGACACTGACTTTAGGAACCAGCCGTACTACCCCCGGGGGGGTGCACCGGTCCTGGAGGTACTGCAATACCAGGTCGATGCGCGGAGTGGACGGAGCAAGCTCCTATTCCATCTCCCTGCTCCAAAAATCCATTTAATATATTGTCCTCGGATAGAGGACGTATCAGATATTAAACTGATAAGAACAGATACTACACTTGATCTTAGCCAAAAGGCCGAGAAGCGATGTCGTGTGGTCGGGCCGCGCCGCCACCGCCCCGCCGCCATCCACCTTGCACTCACGGTGAGCCTGGTCACCCTCATTCGGGGTCTCACTTCCCTCGCTTCTCTGACTTCGGTGTGGGGCCCACTCATCAGCAGGCTCTCCTGCAGATTTTTAAACCTCTACCTTTTCAAAGAGAAAGTGTGTGCCTGCCGTTCCTCCGTCGCTCTCACCCAACGCCGTTCCTAATTTGAATTCCCCGCCTTCTGTCGCCTGCGGAGGCGTGGCCGCCCCGACGGTTTCCCGCTTCTCCTGAAGCCCTTTGGGGGCTGGAGGAGAACCTAGGTTGCCGCCAAGCTCCTGGTTGCTTTCAAGCTGTTGCCCGCGTAAAGGCAGGACCCACCAAGGGGGGACTGGGTGTCTGGGAGTCCGCGGAAGGCCGCTGGAACAGCGCTTCTGGTCCAAGTTTGAAGAAGGTCGTCGGTCATCACCGTAGGACCCTGCAGGCTTGCCGTGTCCAGGGCGCTGGGAACCCAGAAGCCCCCGTCTGACGTGTCCTGGAAAGGGCTCCAGAGACGAGTTGGGACCCGAGATTGGGCCCTAACAGGGTTGCTACCCTGCCTTGTCAGTAGGGCTCTTGGGCAAACTCCTTCACCCCGTGGAGCCTCAGTTTCCCCGTCGAGAGGTGGAAACCCTAATGCCTTCCTTAATGAGGTTGAGGGAGCACGAAAACGGAGCTAAGGAGGTGACCTCGGTTTTAGTGTCTCGAATGATGGGTCCTGGCTCCCACGAAGTACCGGTGAAGGGGCTGTGGCTCGTGACCCTGGGACAACGGAGCGGTGGTACACAATACTAGGGGAGACACACAATGATTGCTTGGCTCCGACTTGTGCCGAGTGCTTTTTTTTCAGGTCAAACGTGCAAAGTTTACCTACACATGGAGCAGTGTTGAGACAGAGAGGTTAAGCAACTTCCCAAGATCACACAGCTTAGCTGGTGGAAGAGGCTGGGAGGTCTAGGAAGCCTAGACACAAAACGAAAGACAAGAGAAGTTATTCCCTCTCTCCCTTTCAATGTATGGTTGAGAGAGAGAGAGAGAGAGAGAGAGAGAGGGGAGGGAGCACACATCGGGGAAGGGCAGAGAGAGAGGGAGCCACAGGACCGGAATGAAGCAGGCTCCAGGCTCTGAGCTAGCTGTCAGCACAGAGCCCGAGGAGGGGCTTGAACTCACCAACCGTGAGATCATGACCTGCGTCCAAGTCCGACGGTTAACCAACTGAGCCCCCCAGGCGCCCCACGAGAAGTTATTCCTGGGGGTCCAGCCCAGAAGGACACTAAGCGTGGCTGAGCCTGACACACAGGTGTCAGGACCGACCGAAGCCGTCTATACCCTGGTTGTCGGGTGTGGTACACACTTAGTGTGGACCTCGTCCTCCTCGCGTAACCCTCCGCCTTCGGTAAATTATCTGTAAACTGGGAGAGGACGAGATCAAAAGTTATTAGACAGAATTATTAGGAATAACGACCCAGGCCCAGACGGCCCAGGCGGTGAAGCACCCCAGTGCAGCTCAGGTCCTGATCTCCAGGGTTGGTGAGTTGGAGTCCCTCCCCCGGCTCGGCTCTGACCGGACAGCGCAGGGAATCTGCTTCCGGGCCTCTGTCTCCCTCGCCCCTCGCTGGATCATGCTGGCTCTCAGGCTCTCAGTCTCATCTCTGTCTCTGTCTCTGTCTCTGTCTCTGTCTCGAGCGCGCGCGAGCTCTCTCTCAAAAAATAAACATTAAAAACAGTGGAGGGACTAACGAGACGTGTTTGGTACACGGGGCTTGAGAGGGCTGTTGGACCCCTGCCAGCTGAGGAGGACAGCGTCCTCAAGTCCAGGCCCCACCGTCACTGGTTTGTTACCCGGCCCCGCGGCAGCCCTGCCTTCCTCTCAGTGTCTACCCCGTCCCCTTGCTCCAGCGAGCTGAGTTCCTTTCCCTTCCTTTCCCTTCCATTCCCTTCCCTTCCTTTCCTTTCCCCTTTCCTAACGTTTACGCATTTTGAGAGAGAGTTTTTAAATGTTTATTTATTTTGAGAGAGAGAAGAGAAAGAGAGAGCCCCCAACAGCAGGAGAGGGGCAGACAGAAGGGGACAGAGAATCCCAAGCAGGCTCTGCGCTCTCAGCTCAGAGCCGCGGGTGGGGCTCCAGCTCACGGGCCCTGAGATCCCGACCTGAGCCGAAATCCCGACACTCAACCGACTGAGCCGCCCAGGCGCCCCTCCATCGGGTTCCTGTTGTCACCTCAGTCTTCACAACTCGTTGAAGAGACTGGTTGGAGAGACAGGCCGTTTTGTGTTCTCTGACTTCCTCTCCCTTCCCTTCCCTCTCAATCCCTCCCCCCTCCTCCTTTCCCCAGGTACAGACAAAAGCTTTTACCTCGAGGACTCCCATCAGACAGAACCGGGTCAGTGTGTCCGACTCTGCAGTGGGCAAGGGAGATTGTTGTCTCGAGTGACTGCTGGCCGAGTTAGGGTTACATATAGCCTGTTGTGAAAATGACTCCAGGGGCGCCTGGGTGGCTCGGTCAGCTGAGCGTCGGATTCTTGATTTCAGTTCAGGTCGTGATCTCACCGTTCTTGGGTTTGAACCCCGCGTCGCTCGCAGCGCAGAGCCTGCTTGAACTGCTTTGTGTCCTCTGTCTGCCCCTGCCCCGTTCACAAAATAGATTAAGACCAACAAAGAAACAGAAGAAAAGAAAAGACCCGAGGTGGCTCATTCTGTCACAGTCTCCAGTCTCGCAGCTCAAAGTGTGGTCTCCAGATCAGCAGATTAGGGTCCCCGTGAGCACGTTGGAAATGCAGGACCACGGGCTTCTTACCAAGGTTCTCCTGGCACCGTGTGTCTGTGACTGGTTGAGAGGCGCTCTGCTACGGGACTTGATGACCGAGGGAGAGAGGCAGGGAGAAGCCGCAGATAGATTTTCCAGGATCTCTGCTCCCACTACCCATACATGCAAACCAATGTCTCTCCACTCTTCCCACACCCGTACCTTCTCAGTCCCCGAGGGGAGTCTGTAAAAGGTTTCTAGAACACTCTGGTGGTGAGACAGGGAACAGGGGCCCATAACACATGGGCTAACTTTTTGTTTTTTCTCTTTTGAATTGGAAGTGACCGGAAGGCTCCAAGAACCGTGGATGGGATCCTACAAAGGCACAAAAGGTCCTGAAGGCTAGTGATTAGATGCACTTTACTGGTCCTCGAGAGACATGAGCAAAGAGGCGTGGTGCTCACGCTGCATTTCTGCGGTTCGTGGGTGTACCTGAGGCCTGAACGCCCCGGAATGTGACACGTGATCCAGGCAACGCATGGGCCAGCAGAGTACCCGCCCCCCCAACCTCCCGCCCGGAATGTTCTCAGGATCCTGGGGCTGGAATGGGAGGGTTTGTGTGCTGCAGAGCAAGTTTCACGCCCAGCTAGACTGGATCCACAAAACTAGTTAGACTCCACCCAGAACTGGGCTTCAAAACTTGCCTGCCGGGATGCAGGGATGGCTCCGTCGGTTAAGCCGCTGACTTTGGTTCAGGTCATGATCTCGCAGTTCCTGAGTTCGATCCTCGCCTTGGGCTCTGTGCTGACAGCTCAGAGCCTCGAACCTGTATCTCTGTCTCTGTCTCTCTCTGTTCTCCCCTGCTTGCTCTCTCTCTCTCTCTCTCTCTGTCTCTGTCTCTGTCTCTGTCTCAAAAATAAATAAAGATTAAAAACAATTTAAAAAATAACTTGCCTGACGTCACTGAGCACCCACTGTGTGCCAGGAAATCCCCACTTTTTCTTTTTGGTCTTTCAACAATCCCAAAGAGAAGGTGTTATTTATCGTAGTTTACAACTGAAGAGACCGAGGCTGCCTAGGCCCGCCTCCCAACTTCCTCAGCTTTCTGGTTCTGCCTCCTCCCCCGGAATGAAGGGGACCCTTACTCTTGGCTGGTTGGTTTTGCGTCTTTGCTGTTGATGGGTCCTCATTCCAATCCGCTTCCTGAGGAAAGTGGATCAGGGTTTAGGATCCCCACCTGACAGAGGAGAAAAGTGCGCTTCGGAAAGAGTCAAGCTAACCAGACTTGGAGACACACTCAGGTGTGCGCGGGGCTGATTCAAGAAGCTGGAAACCGGGATGCTGAGGGCCGGACGTTGGGTGCCTGGCCCGCTGTTGAAGATCCAAAGTGGGTTGCCAGGCAGCCTGCTCCTTTACCTGCACTTCACCACCCCTAGGGCTGAGTCATCGTCTCAGCCAATGAGCCGATTTAGATGTAGATTTTCTCTTTGGAGGGGGGGGGGCGGGAGGGGAAGAAGGGAGCAGCTAAGGGACCCCCGCCCCCACCCCCTGGGCCTCAGGACCTCCCAGCACATTGGGAGTCATCCATCCTGTGCTAGTAACTAGATGACAAGGAAACTGAGGTCCTGAGAGGGAAGGTTCCAGGGCCTCCAGGTGTCAGCCCGGGGTTGAAGCCCAGGCTTCCGGCTGAGACCCCCTCAGGTGGTAACGCTCCACGATGGGGACCGGTTTCATCCATCCATCCCTTGTACTTTGACAAGTACAAGTTCAAAGTGATTGAGAGACAGTGGAAGGGGCAGAGAGGGGGTGGAGGGCTCCCAGGCAGGCTCCGTGCTGTCAGCTCAGAGCCGGACGCCAGGGCTCCATCCCACGAACCGGGAGATCCTGACCTGAGCTCAAAGCAAGAGCCGGGCACTTAAGCGACTGAACCACCCGGGCGCCCCGACAAGTACAAGTGCTTGAGAACTTCAGATCACGAGACAGCATTGGGTAAGAATTTCCAGAACTAATGGGAAAACTGGATTCAAGCAGCATCAATGTTAATTACAGGGGACTCAGTGAGTTGAGGAAGAGGATGATCATTTTTCTGACTCGTTTGTAACATTGCTTGTTCTCTAATGTTTCGTGTTTCCAGATTTTTTGGAAAGCTTATTGTCTTTTCTTTTAAGCTATCAACAATATGGTAAATTATACCTTTGTAAACAAAGAGGAAACATTTCCTTTTTCTCCCTACATGATCTCTCCAGAATTTGGAAACTTTGGAGTGTTCTTTTCTTTTCTTTCTTTTTCTTTTTAATTTAAAATTTTTTACTCCTTTCGGGAGACAGAGAGAGAGAGAACACGAGAGTTGGGGAGGCGCAGACAAAGAGGAAAGCGAGAATCCCAGGCAGGCTCTCACCTGTCAGCCCAGTTCCCAATGTGGGGCTGGAAGTCACCAACTGAGGGATCAGCACCTCAGGCCAAACCAAGAGTTGGATGCTTAACGGACTGAGCCACCCAGGCATCTCTCGATTCATTTTGTATAATCACGAGCCCTCTCGAGTACTAGTATGGATTTAAATCCTGATCTGCCTTAAAACATATGGGAGGATGAAAGACCTGGTAAGGCACCTGGGTGGCTCAGTCGGTTAAGCGTCCGACTTCGGCTCGGGTCATGATCTCATGGTTCGTGGGTTTGAGCCCCGCGTCGGGCTCTGTGCTGACAGCTAGCCCAGATCCTGGAGCCTGTCTTCGGATTCTGTGTCTCCCTCTCTCTCTCTGACCCTCCCCTGCTCACGCTGTCTCTCTCTCTCTCTCTTTCTCAGAAAATAAATAAGACACTAAAAAGATAAAAATGAAAAAGACTTGGTGATCACAGGTTGATAGAAACTGCAGGAACCATGCGTTTAAGGAAGAAAGTCTGGAAATGTCCGCCAACGCAAAGGTATTTAATGAAGAGTGTAGATTGTGGGTGCTCAACAAATGGATTTCGTATGAATGGAAAACCTGGGAGAGACACATAAGCAGGATCTCTCTGTTTCCACTCTGGTCAGCAGCCACAGCCACTTGTCAATTGAAGGCCTTTCTCTAGTTCTGGCAGGCGAGTGTCAAGAAGCCTGAAGAGAGGCATCTCCCTGCCAAGACAGAAGTGGGTATTTGAGGATATCAGGGGTGGGCAGACTACAGCCCGCACCCCAATGTGGCCCACTCTGCTCTCCTAAGGTGCACGTCAAAAACGGAATGTACGTTAAAGGGTCGTAAAAGAATAGGTGTCAGAGAACTTCGGGGAGGAGGGTGGCCTGAAGCGAAACTGTTGATGACATGGCCCTTTAGAGAGAAAGCTCGCCCACGTCTGTGTGATGTTATGAACTGGGAGGTTAAGAATAGGTTTTACGTTTGCAGAAGGTGAAAAGCAGGGTTAAGATGTGTCACCCGGAGGGACGGACTTCCTGGTAGCGTTAGCATTCCGCTTAACATACGACTTCACTCCGCAAGGACCGCCCAATATGGCCAAGTGTACCGCCCGCAGACTGGGCGAACTTTCCTTCATATCCAGCCTCGAGACTACGTGACAGGTGAAGGTGCCGTATGTGTTCTGGAAAATCAGCTGAGAATCTGTGAAAACAAGGTCTGCAAGACATATCAGAATCCAAATTCTTATTTTAGAAACCAGGCTTGTTTCCCCCGGGGGGGTGCACCGGTCCTGGAGGTACTGCAATACCAGGTCGATGCGCGGAGTGGACGGAGCAAGCTCCTATTCCATCTCCCTGCTCCAAAAATCCATTTAATATATTGTCCTCGGATAGAGGACGTATCAGATATTAAACTGATAAGAACAGATACTACACTTGATCTTAGCCAAAAGGCCGAGAAGCGATGCCGCCTGCTCCGGCCGCGCCGCCTCCGCCCCGCCGCCATCCACCTTGCACTCACGGCGAGCCAGGTCACCCTCATTCGGGGTCTCACTTCCCTCGCTTCTCTGACTTCGGTGTGGGGGCCACTCATCAGCAGGCTCTCCTGCAGATTTTTAAACCTCTACCTTTTCAAAGAGAAAGTGTGTGCCTGCCGTTCCTCTGTCGCTCTCACCCAACGGCGTTCCTAATTTGAATTCCCCGCCCTCTGTCGCCTGCGGAGGCGTGGCCTCAGCGGGCTGCCGGGAACCGGGACGGCTTCTGCGGGCGGAGAGTGGAAGCCACGCGGCGGGGCGGGGCGGCGGGCGCCTCTTCTGTGCACGTGGAGAGCAGCGACAGGCCTGAAGAGGACTGGGGGTGACGGCAGGAGGGGCCTGTGTAAGGGAGCTCTTGGCGGAGAGTCTCCGGATGAAAGGCAAGGTCGCAACACGTAGTCCCTAGAAACGCTGACCCCTTCTCGTGTTAAGTTGGGCCGACGCCGGCGGAAAGACGAACTCGGCGTCTGTCGCTCGAGGAGCTCATTCTGAGTCGGGGGAGCGTCGGCTCTGCAGGAGGGGCTTCCCGGAGCCGGGGGCGGCCTCCCTGCCAGGCGAAAGGCAGGTGGTACCAAGTATGGAGCGCGGAGGAGGCCTGTGGGACCTCGGGAGGCGGGGCTGGGCCGCCGGAGGGATGCTTTCCGCGCTCCAGCCCTTGCGTCCATCCGTGTCGCTTTCCGTGAATGAATCCTATCTTGGGTTATGAGAGTTTCCCCCCCTCCACGCCCCACCCCCCGCCTTCCCCCCACCCCCTACCCCCCAAAAAGAAAAACCTCTTCAGTAATCAAGGTCTCGTCTCTGCTTCCAGCACCTGCCCCGGTGTGTCCCGTCATGGTACAAGAGATTAAGGACAAGTCAATAAAGAAGAAATATTTCCAACTCACACCACAGAGAAAGTACTTATTTTTCCTAAGTATAAAGAGCACCTGCAAACAATAAAAGACAACTATATTTTCATATAGTTGAAAAAAAATGGGCAAAGGCCAGGCACAGACAAGTCACAGAAAAGAAAAAGTGGTTCTTTCTTTCTTTCTTTCTTTCTTTCTTTCTTTCTTTCTTTCTTTCTTTCTTTCTTTCTTTCTTTCTTTCTTTCTTTCTTTCTTTCTTTCTTTCTTTTAGTTCATTTATTTTGTGTGTGTATGTATATGGGGGGGAGACAGAGAGAGAGCAGTTAGGGAGGGGCAGAGAGAGGGAGAGGGAGAGAATCCCAAGCAGGCTCTGCACTGTCAATGTGGATCCTTATGTGGAGTTTGAACTCACAAACCGTGAGATCATGACCTGAGCTGAAATCAAGTCAGACGCTTAACCGACTGAGCTTCCCAGGTGCCTCTTAATATATTATTTTAAATAATCTCTACACCAAGTGACACTTGAACTACTGACTCCAAGCATCCCTCTCTATATTGGCTTTAATCCTATTGTTTTTTGAGGTTTTGTTATTATCTGTAAATTAGACTTGGTCCTGAATTCCTCTAGTTTCCTCAGATATCTGACTGTGACTCACCAAATTAACATTTCCAATTTCCTCCTACCCTTCTGATTTAGAATCTCTAAGAACAAAGTCTGTTTTGAATCTCCTTGGATGGGAGTATAGAGGGTCTTTGTCACAACCCAGATAGCAGCCAAATATCAGGGACCTAAACCCGAATCTCCATCTCACAGCTGAAGAAGGCTACATCAGAGATCTGGTCCTATACAAAAGTTAGAGATCTCCAAATTAGGAAGAGAAGTAGCTGACATCAAGGTAGACTACTTTCTTCCAGGATGCTGGATTGAGATTTGATACTTTAAACATGAATCTCTTCTTCCCTTTCTTTCCTTTACTCTGACACTGGCCTGGGAAGATAACACGATCATCCATTATCTCCCAGGCCACTGCTAAGGCGAATAACCTCTGGAATTTAGAGAAACTTTTCATTTCAGGCTAGGAGAAAACTTAACTGACCCCTTGCTTGGATTGGCAAATGAAACAATCTCTGTGAATGAATCCATGAACAGTACCACTTTAGTGAAAATGGTTTGTGCCCAACAAGTGTTATTTATTTATTTTTTTCTGTGGTGGTTATCATTCTCCTTGGGCCTATGAATGCCTAGATACCTGGCACATAGCTGGGCAATGCCTCTTAGGTTAACTAACCATGGCCCAAGCTAAGACACCTCATTGGTCAACTCCTCTGAATTTACATTGTCAAGTTAGAAAGAATCTATCTCAGGATTCACTTCCTTTGGCAGGTCCCTACTTGCCTGATCAGGAGTACTGAGTGCCATTGAGGCTATGACAAGGAATCTCTCTTTACCTCTCAAAAATACTGCAGATTCCATTGCAAAAGCAATAGCTGCCTAACAAAAATCCCGACTCTCTGGTCAGACTTGTTCTTGATAATAAAACTGATTGTCTTCTAGCTAAGCATGGAGGTGTCATTGCTGTGGCCAATACCACCTGTTGTGCCTGGATTAACATTTCTGGGAAAGTTGAAATTCAGGTACATAAAAGATCACTGAAGAAGCTATTTGACCTAAAAACATAACTGCCTGGGCGCGCCTGCGTGGCTCAGTCTGACCTCAGCTGAGGTCATGATCTCGCAGTCCCTGAGTTAGATCCCTGTGTTAGGCTCTATGCTAACAGCTCACAATCTGGAGCCTGCTTCAGATTCTGTGTCTGCCTCTCTTCCACTCTCCCTCTCTCAAAAATAAACACTACTACTACTAGTAAAAAAAAAAAAGAAGAAGAAAAAAAGAAAAAAAAAAGGTGATTCCCTAAGCGCCTAGGTGGCTCAGTTGGCTAAGCAACCAACTCTTAATTTCTGCTCAGGTCATGATCTCAGGGTCTGTGAGTTCAAGCCCTGCACCAGGTTCTGCTCTGACAGTGTAGAACCTGCCTGGGATTCTCTCTCAAGGGTGACTCCTTCAGGGGCACCTGGGTGGCTCAGTTGGTTAAGCGTTTGACTCTGGATTTTGGCTCAGGTCTTGATCTCACGCTTTATGACACTGAGCCCCTCATCAGGCTCTGTACTGACAGCATGGACCCTGCTTGGGATTCTCTCTCTCTCTCTCTCTCTCTCTCTCTCTGTGCCTTCCCCACCCTGCTCATGCTCTCTCTCAAAAAAAAAAAAAAGGTGACTCCTTTGAAGATCTTTCTCTGACTTATTTGACTTTGATTGGTTTTTGTTTCATTTTGGGAACCCTTATCCCAAGGTATACTCCAGGCATTTGGAAGACATTACTTGCTTATAGTAAGCTAGTAATCTCCTTGGCACCTTATGCTCTCAGTCTTTAAATGCATGCATGTTCACAGCCTCTAGCCAACAATCTAAGTCTGGTATGCCTGGAAAGGAATGAAGAAAATGACCCAGTAAAAAATTTCAGGGGTGCCTGCCTGGCTCAGTTGATAGAGCATGCAACTCTTGATCTTGGGGTTGTGAGTTTGAGCCCCATGTTGGGTGTAGAGATTACTTTAAAATAAAATCTTAAAGGGGTGCCTGGTTGGTTAGTTGGTAGAGCATGTGACTCTTGATCTTGGGGTTGTGAGTTCAAGACCCACATTGGGTGTGGAGCCTACTTAAAATAAAAATTTTAAGAGGTGTCTGGGTGGCTCAGTCTATTGAGCCTCTGACTCTTGATTTGGGCTCAGGTCATGATCTCAGGGTCGTGGGATCAAGTCCTGCATCTAGCTCTGTGCTGAGCGTGGAGCCTCCTTGAGATTCTCTCCCTCTACCCATCTCCTCTGCTTTCTCTCTAACATAAAAAACAACCCAAAACAAAACAAAAAAAAGATTAAAAATTAAAAGAAAATTAAAAGAAAAAAAAAAACCTTAAAAAATATGAAAGTAAAAAATTTCAAACTGGAGTTGTGATGTGTTAATACCATAGAGAGAAAGCAAAAACATCAGGACCTGTAACTATCATACTGAGGATCAGTAAAAGTTGTGAGAACCACATAGCGGTAGCTGAGAATGACACAGAGGTCTTAAATTTTGATCACATCTCTCAGGCAGAGAGTCTGATCAAAAGGAGGGAATTGTTAAAAATAAAAAGAAAGAGAAAGAAACAATGAGCTCAAATGGAAACCTAACTACAGGAATATGACCTTTAAACTGACAATCTAGTATTTCTTAATCAGTACCAGTGAGATAATCTGCATGATAGACCCCTCCCCTTTTCCTTAAGGGAAGGTGACCTTGCCTGAAACCATTCTTTTCTTAATAACTTCCTTGTCCTGCCCCATTTCTGCTTATAAAAGTCTCCCATTTGTGCTCTTTGGAGATCTTTGGAGCTCCTTACTACTTGCAAGATACGATGCTGTCTGGTTCATTAATCCCTCAATAGAGCCAATTAGATTTTCCCATTTACTCAGTTGAATTGTTTTTTACAACTTGTAAAAAAGTAGCAGTGCTTTCTGGCATGTAATTATAAATGCATCCTGGTTTCTGAGATGTTAAGTTATGAAAAAGATGTGCTATTTGGGATAGAACTCAGGAACCGTGAGATCATAATCTAAGCCAAAACCAAGAGTTGGCTGCTTTACCGACTGAGCCACCCAGGTGCCCCGTATTTATATTTATTTGATCTGCTTTTTCTTAACAATTTTGTTTGGACTACCCACAAAACTTCATGAGACATTAAGAGAAAATCGGCCATCAACCCAAGCTATTATTCTTGATGACAAATTTTGTAAGGGATTAACACGAACTTTTCCAACCTTTAATAAACCTAGGTAGAATAAAAGTATTATATTTAATGCTGATAACACCAAAGACATGCCTATTTTAATCAAACCAACAAACTTAAACTAGCTTTAATAACAAATATTTTCCTAGTTCAGGTGAACCTGAAATTCATTTGGGTTACTGTCTATTATGTTAATGAGAATTCAATTTACATACGAACTTAATTTTCTTTTTTTTTTTTCCTTTTTGAGTTTTATTTAAGTAATCTCTACACCCAATGTGGGGCTCAAACTCACGACCCCGAGTTCAAGAGCTGCGTGCTTCTCCAACTGAGCCAGCCAGGTGTGAGGGTCACGGAGACTCAAGGCACAGTGAAGCGAGGCTTTAATCAAAGTTCTGGCAAGAGCAGGTGTCTGATGGACGGGCACACTGGGGCAGGTACAGCAGGCAATTTATCTCCTCATGTGCAAGTCCCTCCCCCGATTCTTCATTGGCTGAGTACTACAGAGGTTACAGCCTTACCGGAAGTCACCTATGCCAGTGTAAGGCAGAAAATAGTCTGATTGGAACAAATGCACACTCCTTGAGATGACTCAAGAGACTTTAGTTCTTTGGCGCATGCTCCTTGCAAAGCCTGCAAAAACTAAGCCCGGAAAATAGAGAGGGGGAAGAACCAGGAAGTGAAGTGTTTTAAGGGTTTGGGAGGTTGTACATATTTCCAACAGGTTGTAAACCTATTGTTACTAGACAGCACAGCATTTATTTGCTATTTCTGAAAATGAGTCATCTCACTTCTTGATGTGGCAAACAAAGGTAGAAGGAAATGGCAGATAAAAATTAAATTTTCTTGGGGCGCCTGGGTGGCTTAGTCGGTTAAGCGTCCGACTTTCGCTTAGGTCATGATCTCGCGGTTCGTGGGTTCGGGCCCAGCGTCGGGCTCTGTGCTGACTGCCAGCTCAGAGCCTGGAGCCTGTTTCAGTCTGTGACTCCCTCTTTCTCTGACCCTCCCCTGCTCACACTGTCTCTCTCTCTCTCTCCTGGAAATAAAACATTAAAAAAATTTTTTAAAAAATTAAATTTTCTTATGCTCTGCAGTCCATTGACAAATACTTGAGGCTGGCAGAGTAAGACATTTCTTTTTACTGTCAAGCCTCTGAGCTAGCTGTCAGCACAGAGCCCGACGCAGGGCTCAAACCCACGAACTATGAGATCATGACCTGAGCTGAAGTCGGACACTTAACCGACTGAGCCACCCAGGATCCCCTCTTTTTACTATCTTAATGCTTTGCTAGAAGGAAAAACAACCTTAGCTCCTGTATCCTGTAAGTCTTCATTAGCATATGAAAATCTCACTGAAACCATTAAAGAAACTTTAAAAAAAAAAAAAAAGAAAATCTCACTGAAAACTTCCCCTTAACTTTACCACCCCGAACTCCGAAGTATATAACTAGTCTCTCCATAGGGCCTGGGACAGCTTTTTCTGCCCAAGGGTGCTATCCCTGTGCTTTAATAAAATCACCTTTTTGCACCAAAGATATCTTCAAGAATTCTTTTTTGGCCATCTCCTCCGGACCCCACAAACCCCACTATCACCCCAAAACCTCATCGTTTCTCACCTCAGGTACCCCAGAATTTAATTTTCTTTAAGCCGATTAAATAGAGATCTTTTACAAATTGATTTTGGTAATACCATCCAGAGGTGGGAAATATCACATATCTAAAATATACAGACACAGGTAGACACACTAATATACAGAAATATATAAACAGAGGCCTTATAACTTCCACTTAAAAATTATTGCCATTGGGGGGCATCTGGGTGGCTCAGTGGGTTAAGTGGCCGACCTCGTCTCAGGTCATTATCTCGTGGTTCACGAGTTCCAGCCCCGAGTTGAGTTCTGTGCTGTCAGCTTGGAGTCTGGAACCTGCTTCGGATTCTGTGTCTCCCTCTCTTTCTGCCCCTCCCCTACTCACGGTGTCTCTTTCTCTCTCAAAAATAAGTGAACATTTAAAAAAATTACTGGGGGGACCTGGGTGGCTCAGTCGGTTAAGCTCAGGTCATGATCTCATGGCTTGTGGGTTTGAGCCCCTTGTTGGGCTCATGCTCTGTCTCTCTTTCTTTCAAAAATAAACAAACAGTAAGTAAAAAATAAAATAAAAAATTACTGCCATTGGCTCAGTTGTTAGAGCATGTTTCTTGATCTCGCAGTCATGAATTCAAGTCCCACATCTGGAGTAGAGTCTAATTAAAAAAAAAAAAAGTTGAAGTGGGCAGAGTAAAAAAAAAAATACTGTATTGTACCATGTATTAGGTACAATAATACAAAACTCACAACTTATGAAAATTGAATCAAAGTTGTTTTCTGGTAAATGTAATTGATTAACTTTACCTACTCAGGTGACTAGGGCTTTTTCCATTAGTATTTGTGAAGAAGATACTGAGGATTTATATTTGTCTTTGACAAATCAAGATCAAATGATCTTTCCTCCTTTTTTTTTTTTTTGATAAGAATTACCTGAAGTTTGCATGTCTGAACATGGGTAGAACATTTACATCTCAAAGGTACAAGGGAAAAAATGCAAGTTCCTACAAACATTTTGGGATAAATAAGAGAGACTTTGGGACTGATAAAAAGAATAGATGGACTTTGAATAACAATTCTGGAAACAGCTGGGGCCATCCAGCCATCCAGCCTGTAAAGACTAGATTTGAGGGGCGCCTGGGTGGCTCAGTCGGTTGAGCATCCCACTTTGGCTCAGGTCATGATCTCACGGTTCGTGGGTTCGAGCCCCAAATTGGGCTCTGTGCTGACAGCTAGCTCAGAGTCTGGAGCCTGCTTCAGATTCTGTGTCTCCCTCTCTTTCTGACCCTCTCCTGCTCACGCTGTCTCTCTCTCTCTCTCTCTCTCTCAGAAATCAACAAAACATTTAAAAAAATTAAAATTAAAATAAAATAAAATCACCTTTTTGCATTATAGTCTTCAAGAATTCTTTCTTGGTCATCAGCTCCGAACCCCACCATCACCCCCAAACCTTATCAATAGTGTTATTGAATCCTTTCAAAAATCTTGTTAGGTTTCAGCCAGGACAAACAGTAAATATTTCTGACAGTACTGCACAACTCGGTTATTAGTATTATTTTTTTTAATTAAAATTTTTTTTCATGTTTATTTTTGAGAGAGAGAGAGATACACAGAGTGCGAGCAGGGGAAGGTTAGAGAGAGAGAGGGAGACACAGAATCTGAAGCAGGCTCCAGGCTCTAAGTCGTCAGCACAGAGCCTGATGTAGGGCTCGAACCCACAAACCATGAGATCATGACCTGAGCCGAAGTCGGACACTTAACCAGCTGAGTCACCCAGGTGCCCCCATTACTTTTTTTTTAGTTTATTTATTTATTTTGAGAGAGAAAGAGACAGCAAGTAGGGGAGGTGCAGAGAGAGAAGAGAATCTCAAGCAGGCTCTGCACTGTCTCATGAAGCCATGTGATCATGACCTGAGATGAAACTAAGAGCTGGACACTCAGGGCACCTGGGTGGGTTAGTCGGTTAAGTGTCTGACTTCAGCTCAAAAATAAACATAAAAAAAAAAACTTAAAAAACTTAACGGACTGAGTCACCCAGGAACCCCACAATCTCATTAAGTTTAAAACTATTTTTTAATGTTTTTTAATGTTTTTAATGTTTATTTATTTTTGAGAGAGAGACAAAGAGTGTGATTGGGGGAGAGGCAGAGAGAGAGGGAGATACAGAATCTGAAACAGGCTTCAGGCTCTGAGCTAGCTGTCAACACAGAGCCTGACGCAGAGCTCAGGCTCACAAACTGTGAGATCATGACCTGAGCCAGAGCTGGATGCTTAACCAACTGAGCCATCTAGGCGCCCCACAACCCCATTAATTTTAATCTTAGTTTCCCCTTAGCTGTTTAAGGGAGTAAGATAGCAGTTTACCAAAAAAAAATCCCTCAGAATCCCATCAACTTTGGGAGGGGCTCATAGAGGGTCGTTCTTTGAGGGTAAATGTAGGGGCATTTGATTTGATGCTTCAGAATTTGTATAGGGTCTCTGAATACCATCTCTCTTCCGATGTCCCCATTGATTACAACTGAGACATTTATCCTTGGGCCTGTGTCCTGATGATGTAGCTCTTAGGAGGAGGGTGCAATGTGGGAGGATCGGGTATTATTTTAGTTATATGGCCTTGAACCTGTTGTAGCTATAAAGTGAATAGCTTGGTGGACCTTTGTTTACAGTCTTGTTCCAAAGTCCTTTCAAAGTGCTCAGCTATGGTCACAAGTGCAGTCAGACTGGGGCCCTCCCATCCTATATTTGCCTTTTTAGCAATCCACTAATCTCAGGAGATAATCCACTTACAAAGAGGACAGCTAGAGCAGGTTGAGTGACCTTAGGGTGAGACCTTCCAAACCAGCTTTAAAGTCTGGCACAGATCCCTCTTCCTTTTGTTTGCGTATTTGTGGAGTTTTTGGTAAAGATTTTATATTATTTAAGTAATCGCTAACGTGGGGCTGGAACCTACAACCTCGAGATCAAGAGTCCCATGCTCCACCAACTGAGCCAGCCAGGTGCCCTTATATGTATATTTGAATAATAGACCCATCACCTTGAACAGGGAGGACTCTAGGAATGGCTTGTCAAAGACTGGTTGCTATTTTGCAAACTCTGTCTTTCTATAAGAACATATTGAAAATTGAGCATCTTGAATACCATCTTTGGTGTTTTGCCATTTTGCTTCCTACATCCATTTATGGCTTTCACCGAATCCTACCAACATGTACATAAATGATACTTATCTGGCAGCCCAGGGTCATAGACCTCAGTAATGACTAAATTCTTCAAAAAACTTGTGGGAGTTCTCCCTAGGTTTAAGAAATTCTTTAATTTTTTTAAAAAAAAAATTTTAAATGTTTTATTTCTGAGAGAGAGAGAGAGACAGTGTGAGCAGGAGAGGGTCAGAGAAAGAGGGAGGCACAGAATCTGAAGCAGGCTCCGGGCTCTGAGCTAGCTGTCAGCACAGAGCCTGATGCAGGGCTTGAACCAATGAACCATGAGATCATGACCTGAGCTGAAGTCAGACACTCAACCAACTGAGCCACCCAGGCGCCCCCCTTTTGTTTTAATTTTTAAAAATTTTTAATGTTTTTATTTATTTTTGAGGGAGAGACAGAACATGAGCTAGGGAGGGGCAGAGAGAGAGGGAGACACAGAATCCAAAGCAGGCTTCAGGCTCTGAGCTGTCAGCACAGAGCCCGACTTGGGGCTTGAATTAGTGAACCGTGAGATCATGACCTAAGTCGAAGTTGGATGCCTAACCAACTGAGCCACCCAGGTGCCCCAGAAATTCTTTTTTTTAAACACACACACACTTTGGGCCTGTTTTTCCTCCTTTCTTCCTTCTTTCCTTCCTCTCTTCCCATGGCTGAACATTTTTTTTCTTTCTTCCCTTCACAAGTACATAAAATAATGATGCCTCACAATTGAAAACATCTTAAATATATGAAATACTATCCAGACGGTCCCTAACTTATAATAGTTTAGTTTACATTTTCTTGACTTTCCATGGTGTGAATGTTATGGAATCTGGTCTGGGTCACCCAGTGGAAGAACCAAGCGGCACTTGTTGATCTTGGAAGGCAGGAGATTTATTTTACACCAGTGGCCTCAGAGATCACTCTCCAGGGGTCTAAGCCCAGAGTATAAGCAGAGGGAACAATTTATAGTCTGTTACTTCCGCATTCGTCATTAATGCGTGCAACAAGCAGGGTGGGAAGAAGAACCCGGAAGGGGAGTCCTTGGGCGGGGACAGGAATTTTCCCTATCAGCCCTGTCAGCCATCTTATAACAGATTTTTCCCTATCATGAAAATGATATGCATTCAGTAGAAAATGATATGCATTTTGAATCGGGATCTTCCTGGAGGCTAGCCATATGTGGTACAGGTCTCTCTCATGATGCTGGGTCGCAGCAGCCCTAACGGTTAAGTCCCGTTAACCACGGGATCTTGAGGGTAAACAACTGCTATACTGATGACCATTTTGTTCCTGTACGACCAGCCTGATTTTCACTTTTAGTATTTAGTAAGTTACATGAGATAGTCAACATTTTATTATAAAATAGGCTTCTGTTAGATGATTTTTGCCCAGGGGCGCCTGGGTGGCTCAGTCAGTTAAGTGTCTGACTTCGGCTCAGGTCATAATCTCACAGTCCGTGGGTTCGAGCCCCAAGTTGGGCTCTGTGCTGACAGCTCAGAGCCTAGAGCCTGCTTCAGATTCTGTGTCTCCCTCTCTCTCTGCCCCTCCCACGCTCGCTTTCTGTCTCTGTCTCTCTCTCTCAAAATAAAATAAAGACATTAAAAAAAATTTTTAGATAATTTTTGCCCAACTGTAGACTAATAGAAGGGTTTTTGTAACCAAACGCAATGGGTTTGCTCTTTGGGCTGCATCAAACTGAACACAATCCACGGAAGTGTTGAAAGCACAGAACTTTGTATTACTTATGACAAGTAAGGAGACAGGGAGACAACTCTCAAAGCACTGTCTCTGGGGTGCCTGGCTGGCCCAGTCAGTAGAATGTACAACTCTTGATCTTGGGATTGTGAGTTTGAGCCCCACACTCGGTGTAGAGATTTAAAAAAGAAAGGCCCCAGGGCACCTGGGTGGCTCAGTCCATTGAGTGTCCGACTCCTGGTTTTGGCTCAGGTCATGAGCTCACAGTTCATGGATTCGAGCCCCACGTCAGGCTCTATGCTGTGTCAGTGCAGAACCTGTTTGGAATTCTCTCTCCCTCTTTCCCCTACCCCACTTGTGCTCTCTCTCAAAATAAATAAATAAATAAATAAACTTAAAAAAAGAAAAGGCACTGTCTCTCTTGGTGATGTGGAAATGTTAGGGTTTAGAGCAAACATTCAAATAATTCTTGAGATGTTTCAGTGCAAAGTGGCTGTTTCGGGGAAAGGACCCGGAGGCAGAAAGAGCTGAACTCAGATTGTGAGGAATGATTGATGATACAAGATTTTCTGTCCTATGGAAGGTGATGTTGGGCTCCAGGTAATTGAGTCTATAAGTTTCTGGAGATTTCTCTCTCTCTCTCTCTTTTTTGTAAATCACTGAGACAGTTGCAGACTGATAGAGACTCATCCTGCGTGACTGTGATCTGTGAGGGAGAATTAAGGCAAGCTGAGGGCAAAGCACAAACTAACCCCCAACGCAGCCCCCCACCCCCAGGCTGATATGTGTAACATTCTTCAGGCACTTCTGGCTGCCCAAAAACAAAGGGAAGGTTAGAAAACAAATGGTTCGACTGGTAAGAGTCTCCATCAGTTTACAAATATCTTAGTATAATTACAAAAAAAAAAAAAAGGGAAAGCCTATCAATATCATAAAGCCCAGGAACTCCCTACTGTCTTAATGTTAATACTTTGCTAGAGGGAAAAACAACCTTAGCTTCACAATAGCTAGGCCTCCAGTGATCTGTGAGTCTTCAGCATATGAAAATTCCTTTAAGAAACTTCCTCTTGACTTTACCTCCCTCAGCCCCATAGGATATAACCAATCACTTTTCACAATCCCCGTGCAGCTTTTTCGGCCCACGGGCTTTGTCCCCAAGCTTTAGTAAAATCACCTTTTTGCACCAATGCATTGGCTTCGATCCCCCCTCCCATCACCCCAAAACCACATCAATCTCTATCAGTTAACCATTTGTTTTTCCTCTTTCCTTTGTTCTGGGGCAGCCAGGAGTGCTTGAGGAAGGTCACACATATACCACCTGGCGGGAGGTGGGGGGTGGGGTGGTGGTGGTGGTGGTGTTACCTTGTGCTTTGCTCTCAGCTTGCCTCACCACTGGGGTTAGTACAGGAAGTTTTCTTTAGTGTATTATTGGGCAGAGGGGACCTTGTAAAAGCATTTTAGTTCAACTGTGTGTGCCTAGCAGGTCAACATGCTACTGCCTATGAAATGCCCAGAATTCGAGAGAACCCCAAAAACAGACCACCAGAGACCAGAGTCAAAGCCAAGCGGCAAGGGTTGTTTATTTGCAGGTTCGAACCCGGTCCTCCGCGCAGTCACTCGTTGCCGGTGACGCTGAGAGGCCCTGAACAAAGCCTCTGCAGCCTTTTTATAGACAGAAGTAAACAAGTCATGGGGAGGGACAGATTTCCATGTTACAAGTTTGCCATTGGTTAACATTCAAATGTGAACATATACCGTATCTGATTGGTTCCCGCCATCAGGTTTGGCTGGATCTAATTACAACATTTGGGATACCTTTGAATTCAGTCTATCATAGAGCGAGTTTTAAGTCTTGTTTGGCGACTAACAGGTTAACATCTCTCTCTCCAGGCCCTTCTCTCAGCAAGGTGGGGGGTGGCTGCTGGCCTTTTGGGAGTGGGGCGGCGGGGAAGCAAGCCTTAAGCTTTGTTACAGAAGCAGAGAGAGCTGGTTAGGTGTTAGCTTCCCGCAGCGCAGGCATTTGCTCAGAAGCGGAAAAGCTGGTTAAGTTTATTTAGGCCTCACATTCCCCCCTTTTCTTTGGTACTTGGGGAGCCAATCTTGGGTCCCATTGACTAAAGGGACGATAAGTCTCCAGTATCTACGGGTTGGTACTGTGACCTTAGTACCATTACCTGGATTGTATTGAGCTTATCTCTGATAAAGTTTAACAGTTTGTTGAAGACAATGGGGCCTATGGTCAGAAATAAGAGAAGCAGTAAAAGGGGGCCGGCCAGAGCCGAGAGTAAAGCAGTGAGCCATGGGGATCCGTTAAACCAGGACGTGAACCATCCCTCCTGCTGTTCCCATTCCTGTTTTCTTTTGGCGAGGCCCTCTCTGCCTTTGGCCGTTGATTTTCTAACAACGCCAGAGTGGTTAGCGTAAAAATAACATTTTTCTTTTAGGGCTGCACATAGGCCTCCCTGTTGGAGGAACAACAGGTCTAGTCCCCGGCGATTATCCTAAATAGGATTACAGATCATTATAAATCTTAAAGCTTTTTCTATTCAACCAAAGTGGCAATAATAGATCTTAACATAATATAGAAACCAACCAATTAGAAACCAACCAATTAGAAACCAACATTGGTTGGGGTAGCTCCTTTAACATTGAGAAGATTTAACTATGCAATCAAAGACCTGATAAAGATGAAACCTAAAGCTTCGGGTTTTCTTGGCAGAAAAAGGAGAAAACTTTTGTTTACATTGTCTTATCAAGAGCAGATTTACAATCCAAGAAAACTCTGTCTTTTGACCGGAGAGAAAAGCAGAGTTTTAACCTTATACCAGTGTACTTTTTAAATTCCATTCATTTCAACCAGTCTATCCTGAGCACATATAAAATTCCTTTTCAAAGATTTCTCTTCATAGACCTTCTATCTTCTACATCTTTCCTTTGCCTTTAAACTTTGTCCCAAAGCCATTTCCCTCTAAGCAACCAGTCTTATTTAGGACAAAATTACTTTCTTTTACCCTCAACAAAAATGTATTTCCATTTCTTATATCCTTTTTTATGGATCTCTCAGTTTTCTATATACAGGGTTGCTTTCCATCAGTCTTAAGTACACTTAGCAGAATTTTAACTTGGGAAACCTTAGTCTCCAATTGAGGACCTAGTAACCAATTGAGAGGTGTTTACATTAGAATTTTTAAATCACTTTTTTTAAAAGGTCTAAATAGTCTTACTTTTTCTGCAATAGGAAGCTGAAAACTCCAACCTATGTTTAGTAACTATGTATTTTATTTTGATAGAAGTCATGCAATTCAGGCCAGACATGTTTTCAAAAGGAGTTAGAATGCAAAAGGGAGGAGAGCTATCCAGTCTCCGCCAGTCTCCAAGGTCAATTTAATTAAGGTCTCTTTTAGAGTTCTATTTATTTTTTTATCTGTCCTGAACTCTGGGGTCTGTATGCATAGTGTAATTTCCAATTAATCCCCAGGGCCGTGGCTAAATTCTGGCTTACTTTGGACACAAATACAGGTCCGTTGTCTGACCCTATCATCTGAGGAAAGCCATATCTTATGAAGATGTCTTTCAGGAATTTCTCACGTTTGGTTGGGAGTGCTCGGCAGGCGGTGGTTCCTCAGCTCCTTGGTAGGTGTTTTTCCTTATCAAGGGCCATTACTTTACCGTGGAGATCCCAGAGCTAGCCATCCGCAATGATGAGGAGCTTAACAAGCTGCTAGAGTCTAGGTCAAATCCCGCATCTGGTGTCAGCAGCGTTTCAGGCAAGCCTTCAAGGTGTCATGCAAGCTGCTAGAGTCTAGGTCAAATCCCGCATCTGGTGTCAGCAGCGTTTCAGGCAAGCCTTCAAGTGCGTGGTGGTCGGCGATGGGTGAGTGCGCCTTGCGGAGGCCACGGGTTGGGCGGGGACACCCCCAGAGACCTTGCCCGGGCTGGGGCTGGGCGTATGGCTCCGGGGATGTGGGAGCCACGGGGGTGCAGGCGGCTGGCTTGGGGCCTGTGCCGTGGCCCTCATGCCCTGATGTCCCTACCGCGCGCTCCTCAGAATGTTGAGCCCAGTGTCCATTAGGAACTCAGTGGATCGCCCTTTTACTTTTAGGGTTACCCTGGGTTTGGGGAGGGGTGCCGAACCCCGTTTCCCCTAGTCACTGTCATTTCCCATTACTAGAATGAGAGTTTCAGATTTATTCTTGGGGCATTCTTTGGCCCAATGTTCTTTTTCTTTGCCGTAGGCGCATTGATTTTTGCTTAATTGGGGGCGCCCCTCGAGCCGCTGGGAGTTCTCCTTACCTTCTTTTCCTGGAGCCAACTGTCTGAGGCGTCTTTTCCGGTCCTCCGGTTCCGCAGTTCCCGCGAGTAGCATCTCGGCTAGACCCTGGTTTTGTCTCTTTTCAGCCCTTACCTGCTTGTCCTCTGCACTGTCCCTGCTGCTGTGTACCCTCTCTGCCACGACCATTAGATCTTGGAGGCTCTTTTTCCTAGACGTTCTAGTTTCTGAAGTTTTCTCCAAATGTTGGGAGCAGACTGACAAAAGCCATGGCCACCGCAGCTAAGTTTTGCTGGGGCCTCTGGATCTATAGGAGTGCACTGGCGGAATGTCTTTATTACTCTCTTAAGGAACTCTGCGGGGCTTTCCTCTGGTCCCTGACTGACAATGTAGGCTTGCGAGCTGCAGCCTTGAGACCTGCCAACAGAGTCTGGCGGTAGACGAAGAGACTCTCCTTACCTTTGGCCAAGTTGTAGTTTCAATCTGGCCATGCCAGGGGACACCTAGCGTCATTTTGAGCCTGGTCAGGAGTGGGAACTCTAGTGGGCCCAGGAACCAATTTTCTGGGTTCAGACTGGATTATTTTTCATTTCTCAGTACTGAACATGCCGGGAGCTGCACTGGCCTCTCTGGATGGCAGTCGCAGCAAGGAAATGGCAGTGTTTGCATAGCTTCAGCCATGAGAAATGAAAACTGGCATCTCCCTCTGCCACTACTGGCTCGTGCTGGAAATAAGCCTACTGGTATTGACCAGGCCTCACAATATTCCATATTAGACCCATATTCTGAACACAGACTGAACATAGATATCTCATAAGGAAAAGTATATTCCTGCCTTTACAAAAGAGACTTTAGATGAAAGCTCTGTGGGCAATTGTCAAAAGGCTCTTCCTATGGGCCTTGCAGACCCAAGACTTAGACAATAAAGGGTGTTAAGAACACAAGAGTTACAATTTAGCCTGGCCCCGAGACAAAGAGTCTAATCCAAAGTTTACTACATTTATCTTTGCTAATTGCTGAAGCATAGCAGCCCCTTCCTCAAGGCCCACATTCCACGAATATTTTCCCTTATACTGGCAGCTGGGATGAGGATAGATAAGAGTAACTAAAACATAACCCAGGCGCAAAGACTGACATATTTACGGCCCCCATGGTGCTTGCACATTCAGCATCAAGGAAAAGGCTCATTCAAGCAATTTAGGAATAAGCCTAATAAACATTTTACAAATAATTAGCCTTTGTAAAAATTCTGTCTTCTGATGTTATAGTATCGTTTAACCTTAAAATAAAGACACCAAAACCAACAGGACAGAGATGCCTGCCTGGTGATCAGAAAGAATCTCAGGGGCAAGACAGTTGAGTCCCGTCCCTCAGGTGTCATTCCACGGCAGCTTTGGGTCCCTTGGGCGGGGCCCATTTCCCCAGGGCCGCTGGGTCCTGTGGAGGAGGTGGCGCCGTTGGTTCAGGTGGCGCCTTTGTTCCTCCTGCTGGGTCCTGTGGAGGAGGTTGCCTAAGGAGGGGGAGAAGTTAATTTTTCTTCCGTTTCGCCCTGTAAGAAAGGGTAGAGCGGCGCAGAGGGTTCAGTTTTCCTTTTCGGCAGCTCCAAAGCCCGGGAGGGCGGGTGCTTTCTAGTCACCGCCAGGGTGTCAGGTTTCTGTGGAGGCAAGAAACTTTTAATCCAAGGGGGTGGGTTATCAACCAGATCAGCCCAAACCATGATGTCCGGTGGCCATTTCACATTGAAAGTGGGCCATTCTGTGCAGCAGTAAGTTTAAAATGGACCCTTCCTAACAGTCACTGAGAGGTTATGGGCTAACATTAAGTCTAGGGGTTTGGATGAAGTCTGTCTCATAACGTCAGTCTCAGTCACAAGGTAATAAACACCAACAGAGAAAATTGACAATTCGACATAGACATACACAGAGAGAGACTGATAACAGAGTCCGCTGTGCACAGACACAGACACAGAGAGACCGATAGTAGAGTTCGCTGCGCACAAACACAGAGACACAGAGACCGATAACAGAGTTCGCTGCACACAAACACAGAAGGCTAGCCAACAGAAGAAGGCGCCGGCCTCGAACCGGTGCGCCCCCCAGAAGAAGGCGCCGGCCTCGAACCGGTTCGCCCCCCAGAAGAAGGCGCCGGCCTCGAACCGGTGCGCCCCCAGAAGGCGCCGGCCTCGAACCGGTGCGCCCGCCGGCCTCGAACCGGCTCACCCGCCGGCCTCGAACCGGCTCACCAGATGGGCACCGTAGGACGTCTCCTCGGTCCCTACCGACTGCTCTATAGCGCGTCCGCCAGAGCCAGTACAGTCCCCGATGCAGATTCCACGCGGCAGAAACCGAAACAAACAGATAAGACAGAAACTGATGCTGAGACAAACAGACAGACAGAGCCGGCTCACTTACCGATCGGTCTTAGGAACAACCCGTTGACTTGGGGTCTGGTGGGTCTGGAGGGGAAATATCCCGGACGAGCCCCCATATGAAATGCCCAGAATTCGAGAGAACCCCAAAAACAGACCACCAGAGACCAGAGTCAAAGCCAAGCGGCAAGGGTTGTTTATTTGCAGGTTCGAACCCGGTCCTCCGCGCAGTCACTCGTTGCCGGTGACGCTGAGAGGCCCTGAACAAAGCCTCTGCAGCCTTTTTATAGACAGAAGTAAACAAGTCATGGGGAGGGACAGATTTCCATGGTTACAAGTTTGCCATTGGTTAACATTCAAATGTGAACATATACCGTATCTGATTGGTTCCCGCCATCAGGTTTGGCTGGATCTAATTACAACATTTGGGATACCTTTGAATTCAGTCTATCATAGAGCGAGTTTTAAGTCTTGTTTGGCGACTAACAGGTTAACATCTCTCTCTCCAGGCCCTTCTCTCAGCAAGGTGGGGGGTGGCTGCTGGCCTTTTGGGAGTGGGGCGGCGGGGAAACAAGCCTTAAGCTTTGTTACAGAAGCAGAGAGAGCTGGTTAGGTGTTAGCTTCCCGCAGCGCAGGCATTTGCTCAGAAGCGGAAAAGCTGGTTAAGTTTATTTAGGCCTCACACCTACATGGTATGTTCAAAAAATGTCAGAAAATTTCACCTGAAGGAGAAGATCTTTTTTTTTTTTTTAATGTTTATTTATTCTTGAGAGAGAGACAGACAGACAGAGCATGATCAGGGGAGGGGTAGAGAGAGAGAGGGACACAGAATTCAAAGCAGGGTCCAGGCTCTGAGCTGTCAGCACAGAGCCTGACACGGGGCTCGAACTCACTAGAGTCATGAGATCATGACCTGAGCAGAAGTTGGATGTTTAACCGACCGAGCCACTCAGGTGCTTCGATGAAGATAATAGTATTATAACGAACTAAAGGTAACTTCAGGACCACCCAGGGAGGCTTCTTTGCAGATCTTTAGTTCCAATAGGGTTCAAACTGGCTCACGTAGGGGCTATCAGGTAGAAGAGCACTTAGCTGTGTGTCTCCTTGAGGGGAACTGCTGTTTCTTCCCTGCCTCTGTCCCTTCCCCTCCTCCTTGCTGATGGCTTTCAACCTTTTTATTTGAGTAAGTTCCCTTTGCATCCTAGCTAACATTCTGAGCACACTTAAGGTATGCTAGGCTAAGCTGTTTGTTGTCTGTGAAACCTCTTGCTCAACTACAGACCCCAACGGTTTTTTTCTTTTTAAAAAATGTTTTTATTAATTTTTTCAGAGACAGAGAGAGAGAGTGAGGGGGAGACAGGCAGAGGGGGATCTGAAGCAGGCTCTGTGCTGTCAGCAGAGAGCCTGACTTGGAGCTTGAACTCACAAACTGTGAGATCATGACCTGAGCCAAAGTTCAACACTTAACCAATTGAGCCACCCAGGCACCCTATTAATGGTTATTTCTTAGTGTGTTTTCTTGAGGCAATGACAATGACTGGAACATTGCAATTGCTAGACCAGAAAAGCCCTGATAGCAATGGAACATCTAGAAGACCACACTTCACACATTCCTTTCCTTGCCCCAAATCATGGGCTGAACGCATACTGATCCCGTTCCCCAACCCATGATCATATGCTCCCCGCCTTCTCTCTTGCAGATACCCACCCTCCTGAACCTTTAGAAAACATTAGATGTCCATCTTGCTGTCGGAGGGGTTGATTGTCAATGTTTGAGGCTGTCATTTTCCCCAGATGCTGGCACCTGACATGAATCTCTCCTTTTCTGTTTTCCAAACCCTCTTCGCTTGAGTTACTGGCTTCTCTTGCAAAGAACTTATCCAAATTTGCTTGCTAACAGTGTTGGTAAACCCTGCCAGGTGCTATGATTTTGATTTGTCCAGTCCCCTCCAGGTTCCCCAGGAGGGAAAATGCTGGGAGCCATTCTGAACCCACTAGTTGAGAAAACTCCTGGTGAGGTTAAAGCAAGTTTGCACGGTCTCTTGCCAATCAGATGACAATCGATATCCACCCCCATTCAATTATTTCTGCTTGAGAATCGACCCCCAAGTTACCTCGTTGATCGGTATCAGGAGTGACTCGTCCCCTTATTCTGGCCCTGGTGTGATGACTGCACCTTGTGAAGGACCTTTTGTGGGAAGTTCTTCTTTCGATTATGGGAACAGACATCGTGTCTCCAGCAGGTCCTGTTTCCCTCCATACTTTCCCTTGAGCTATGAACAGGCTAATGACCCTTACTCATAAAAGATTGACCTTTACATGTACAATTCTGTTTCTACCGTTGCATTAGTCCAAGATGTTCATACAGCTCAACATGTAAATCAGCTAACCAAAGATGTCTCTCATGCCCTAGCTATTCAAGAAATCATAAAACTAGACTCAAAGATAAATGCACTCGATGAGGCTATTCTATGTATTGAAAATGAGCTAAACTCTTTAAAGGTATGGCTGGCTCTCTGGTGCCATAAAGCATATAACTGGAAAATCAAGTCTTGCTTGGAGACAAAGAGCCTAATTTAGAGAGAAGGAACAGATAAGAGCAGAACATAAGTTACCACATATACCTTTGCTAACTGATGATATATAGCAGCCCCTTCCCTAAGGCCTACATTCGACAAACACCTTCCCTTACTGGCAGCTATGATGAGGACATATAAGAGTATTTACAAACCGGGGCGCCTGGGTGGCTCAGTTGGTTAAGTGTCTGGCTTCAGCTTAGGTCATGATCTCACGGTTTGTGGGTTCGAGCCCTATGTTGGGCTCTGTGCTGATAGCTAGTTCAGAGCCTGGAGCCTGTTTCAGATTCTGTGTCTCCCTCTCTTTCTGACCCTCCCCTTCTCATGCTGTCTCTCTCATCTCTCAGAAAAAAAAAAAAAAGAGTATCTACAAACCTATGACTTAATCTTAGTGTTATTAAAATGTGAACATCCTGTTATTTTCTTAGTTACTCAACCTCACTATAATTGGGGCAGTTCTGCAAGAATCCTTCTGTAAAACCTGTTTCTGTACATTTTCCAAAAACATCTTATCACAGAGAACTATCCATTGTAAAAATTCCATTTTCTGACACCATGTCAATGTTTGACCAAATAAAGACACCAAAACCAACAGGACAGAGATGCCTGCCTGGTGACCAGAAAGATATTCGGGGCTCCCTCACTCCCTCCCTCGCTGACACCGTCCATCCTTCAGGGACCCCTGGACCCGGCCAGAGCTGGACTTGGACAGGAACAGTTGGCTGGGACAGAGGGCCAGGGCTTACCCATTTGTTTTCTGAGTTAGTAGCTATGATAGATTATTCTATGACATTATGTTTCATACGTTGATGTATTAAATGCATTTTCGGCTTCCATTTTCAACTTACAATGAGTTTATTGGGATGTGAAAGCCTCTGTTTGTTGACTCCTGTGCATTATAGACAGGGATTATTTCCTTCAATCATCGCAGCATAGAGGTATTATTAGCTCTACTATGCCGGTGAGGAAACTGGTCAGAGAGAGGGCAAGTAGACCACATTTGTATATGTAATAAATAACACAGCTGGCTTTTCATAGGACTTAACTGGCCTGTCTTTCTAAATCTACTTTGTTCCTTCTACAACAAAGATTCTGGGTTTTGGATAATAACAAGTCTTATTTAAAAATGCAAATGTTGGGGAGCCTGGATGGCTCAGTAGTAGTTTGAGCATCTGGCTGTTGATTTCGGCTCAGGTCACCATCCCACGGTGGTGGTATTGAGTCCTGCGTGGGGGTCCACACTAAGCATGGAGCCTGCTTAAGAGTCTCTCTCTCTCTCTCTCTCTCTCTCTCTCACTCTGTCCCTCTCCCCTGCTCACGCTCTCTCTCCAAAATAAATACAATAAATACAAAACTACTAGAGGATACAAATCAAGTAATAGCCTGGGAAGTTCCCTAAGGGCCAATAGGAGTTACAATCCGGACCGAAAGGGGTGGAGTGGCATATGGAGAAGAATCCCAGAACTGGAGGGAAGTCTGAGGTCAGAAATGGGGTTGGGAGACGCAGCCACACAGGGAGGCAGGGGGCACAATCTTGCCAGCTTCACCTTGGAAATCCCTCCTCTGGCATGAGGACTGGCTCACGCTCATGGTGAGGGCAGCCACTTTCCAAGCAGTCCATGGGATCTTCCAAAATGTGGTGTCTTTCTTGATCGAATGAGGGCCTCTGAATGTGGGGCATGTGGCACCCCAAATGTGAGTATTCTAATCGGGTGGGAGGTGATGGCACAATCAATGAGAGGATTCACCTGAGGCAGAACAGATGAGATAGAAGTTTACAGAACACACCGCAAAGGAGCGGGAGGCAGGATAGCAGGGGAGACGCTGTCTACAGTGAGGCAGTGGGGGCTGATTTATTTACTTACTTATCTATAAATGTTTATTTACTTATTTTGAGAGAGAGAGAGAAAGAAAGAGAGAGAACGAGTAGGGGAGGAGTAGAGAGAGAATCCCAGTCACCTGCCATGGGGCTCAAACTCAAACACTGTGTGTTATGACCTGAGCCGAAATCAAGAGTTGGACACTTAACCAACTGAGCCACCCAGGTGCCCCTGGGGCTGTTTTTTTTTTTTAATAATTTTTTTAATGTTTTATTTATTTCTAGGAGAGAGAGAGAGACAGCGTGAGTAGGGGAGGGTCAGAGAGAGAGGGAGTCACAGACTGAAACAGGCTCCAGGCTCTGAGCTGGCAGTCAGCACAGAGCCCGACGCGGGGCTTGAACCCACGAACCGCGAGATCATGACCTAAGCGAAAGTCGGATGCTCAACCGACTAAGCCACCCAGGCGCCCCCCCCGGGGCTGTTTTTAAAAGGGGAAGGTAAAGAGGTATGGGGACACATGGGATTTTCCCTTTTTGGGAACTGTGTCTGGTTGCAAGTTGGTTAGTTAGGGCTTATGGGTATTTGAGGTGGGCATCCTGATGGACCTGCTGTATTCAGCTAGGTGGCTGCTCACTGTGGACCCTTTCTACATTCCACCTGAAAGTGGCCTCAACATAAAGTTTCATAGGAAAGGCTCAGAGACATTGGATGACCTACCTAGGTGCCACCAGCTAGTAGGTAGCACAGGCAGAATTAAACCTGAGCCTGTCTGACTCTACTACAGCAGCCACCTGAATCGGCAGGCTCTCTAGGGATTTGTTCTCTGGTTCTAGGGCTGCTTTCCCTTGTCACCTTCCCACCCCACCCTACTTTCCACCAGCACAGTGTTTGAAGCTGTGACTAGGTTTAAAGCCCTTTTTCACCCATGCCTTTTCCCGACCTCCAGACTAGAAGCCGGGCTCAGGCTCGGCTGCTTCTAGAAAGATTGTTATCTGTGGGTAAGGGCACTTGTATGCAGCAGGTAAGTCAATAGTCTACCCAGTCCCTGCCCCCAGAAGCCTGCCTGGGTTGCAGGAAATGATCCCTTTCCCTGGCCATTCCACCTCCCGGGCATGAAAATCAGGTGGGAGTAGCTACAGAAGTTTATACTTTGTCTTGTACACTTCTCATCCATGAATCCACTTGGTCCTGATACCAGTCCTGTGAAGGAGGTAACAAGTCATATCCTTCTTGTTCTATGGGCAAGGAAACTAAGATCCAGAGAGGGTTATGTAGGGTCTCCAGGGTCAGAGGAAGAGGTAGACACCAGGCTTGAGCCCATCATTATAAATTCCCAGGACTAGGTCACTCGCTAAGCTAATTGGCCACCTTGCCTTCACGGGGCTCAGACTCCAGGGAAGGTTAGCTGGATTTTACATTTTCTTTCCTTTTGACTCAGCACAGCTGGAGGAGATGGAGGACTGAGGGAATTCCTGAGAATACCACTTTGGTGGTGGGGAGGGAGGGGTCAGCAGAGGGCCAGGTGAGGATGCTGAGATCCTGGAAGGGTGGGAGGAAGAAATCAGAGAGAAAAGCCAGCTGACTCAGAAATTGTCCCTGGGGCCCATGGAAATTCAAAGCAAAGGTGGAAAGGTGTCTTTTGCCTGCACAGGGCCTTGGAGAGAAAGGTACTTTACAGACATTCCCTAGGCAGCTCAAGAGGATGGCCTCCCTCCTCCCCAGGATGGGGGCGGGGGCTGCCTAGTTGCCCCGGGTAGTGGCTGGCCCACATTGTGAGGTGGTTTTGGTTACAGGCAGTGGGGGGTGGGGGGATGAGAGGAAACACAGGGGGTGGGGGCAGTGACAGCATCCAGGGCTCTACCTGCCCCCACCTGCTTCTGCCATCCCGCCATCATGGGGAGTGCTTACCATTGGGAGGCCCGTCGCAGGCAGATGGCTTTGGACCGGAGGAGGTGGTTGATGGCACAGCAGCAGGAGCAGCAGCAGCAGCAGGAGCAGCAAGAGCAGGAGCAGCAAGAGCAGGTGCATGCGAGGGGCCAAGTTCATCAGGGCTTCAAGGGGCGGGATGGGAATAGAAAGATCCCTAGGAAGCTATTTGGTCAATGTTTTGCTGGGGGTAGGAGAAAAGTAAGGTCCTTTGAAGTTCTCCAGAATTACTCTGTGTGTGTGCATGAGGGTAACTCAACTTTACTGTTGAACTAGGCTGAGGCCCAGTGGGGGACCCAGGGAGGGTCAGGTCTGAGATATTTTATTTTATTATTTATTTTTTGCATTTTAAAAAATAGTTTATTGTCAACTTGGTTTCCATGAGATTTTATTTTTAAAAATTTTAATTTATTGGGGCACCTGGGTGGCTCAGTTGAGCGTCCGACTTCAGCTTAGGTCATAATCTTGCAGTTCGTGAGTTCGAGCCCCGCATTGGGCTCTGTGCTGACAGCTTGGAGCCTGCAGCCTGCTTGGGATTCTGTATCTCCCTCTCTCTTTCTGACTCTCCCCTGCTCATGCTGTCTCTATCTCTCTCTCTCAAAAATAAATTTTTTTTTAAAAATCGAAAGAATGTTTCTTTTAAATGTGTTTTAAAACTTTTTTTAAATGTTTTTTTTTTGAGAGAGAGAGAGAGACAGAGCATGAGCTGGGGAGGGGCAGAGAGAGAGGGAGACACAGAATTCAAAGCAGGCTCCAGACTCTGAGAGCTGTCAGCACAGAGCCTGATGCAGGACTCCAACCCACAAACTGTGAGATCCTGACCAGAGCCTTAACCAGCTGAGCCACCCAGGTGCCCCTAAAATATTTATTTCTGAGAGAGAGAGCATGCGTGTGAGCATCAGTAGGGGAGGGCGTAGAGAGGGAGAGAGGATCCCAGTCAGGCTCTACACTGCCAGTAGAGGCTCATGCGGCGCTGGAACTCAGGAACCATGAGATCATGATCTGAACTGAAGTTTGACACTTGATGGACTGAGCCATCCAGGAGCTCTGTAAATCTTTTCCAACTATCCATTTTTTATGGAATCTAAATATAAACCAATTAATTTCAGTCAAAATCTAGTGTCCACATTAAGAGGTACTGTTACATATAAAATACATGATGTACAAACTAGTACAGAAACACTGAATATAAGCAATCTCATTAATATTTTCATGATTACCTGTTTTAGATGTATTTGGTTAACCAAAATATATTAAAATTAGTGTCATTTGTTTCTTTTTTATGTGGCTACTAGAGGAGTTTAAATTACTTGTGGCATGCATTATATTTCAATTGGACAGTGTGGTTTCAAAGTGTTTGCAAGAAAGTATTCTTTTTTTTTTTTTTTAATGTTGTTTTATTTATTTCTGAGAGAGAGACAGCATGAACAGGGGAGGGTCAGAGAGAGGGAGATACATAATCTGAAACAGGCTCCAGGCTAGCTGTCAGCACAGAATCCTATGTGGGGCTCAAACCCACGAACCGAACCATGTGATCATGACCTGAGCCGAAGTCGAAAGCTTAACAGACTGAGCCACCCAGGCACCCCTGCAAGAAAGTATTCTTTTCTTTTTTTTTTAAATGTATTTCTGAGAGAGAGAGAGAGAGAGAGAGAGAGAGAGAGAGAGAGAGAGACACGGTGTGAGCAGGGGAGGATCAGAGAGAAAGGGACACAGAATCTGAAACAGGCTCCAGGCTCTGAGCTGGCTGTCAGCACAGAGCCCGACGCGGGGCTCAAACCCATGAATCGCGAGATCATGACCTTAGCTGAAGTCGGACGCTTAACCAACTGGGCCACCCAGGCAACCCAAGAAAGTATTCTATGTTCTCCTGCACTGCAAACTGTTTTCAGTGCAGAGCTCCCAAGCTAGGAGGTAGGTGCTCAGAGACTGCTGTTTCTTGGGCCAGGGCTGGGCCAGGGGGCACTATCATCAAAGAAACAGTTCTTGGTGTTGTGGGTAAAGGGAGATAGCCTAGCCTCCTACTCCCCAGAATAGGGACCTTCCTGGAACCTCTGTTTCTCCATTCCTTGCTTGCCTGGCTCTCTGCGGTGTCCTGGCAGATGGGTGCCTGGGTGGGGAGGGAGGGGGAGCTTCTTGCCAGGAACTGAAGGAACTCCCAACAGGAGGAACTCCAATCTGAGGACAAACCCCAGCCACTTCTGGAGTCTCAGCAGGAGCAGCAGCGGCCACTAGGGCGGCTATGGGCACAGCCACATCTGCGGGCGCCCTCCATCCAAGTGCAGGCGACCCGGCTACGTCTCCTGGAACAGTCTCAGATCCCACCACCGCCGCCAAGGCCACAGAATGCCCAAGACCCTCTTACTCAGTGCACCTCCGCGTGCATTCTACAGGATTCCCGAAGGTCAGCTCCTCAGCATGGCTGGGTGAGGGTCCGTCAATTGCTAGGGCAATCCAACTTTAACAGATTCCCGGGAGGCACAAAAATTCTTCAAAACGCTGGTAAGTGAGATGCTTGGGAAGGGAGGTGTCTGACTCTCCCTAGCACCTTTGACCTTTACTTGAAGACCTCTTCCTGTGGGTACCCACCTTCCTGTGGGTATCTTTGCATTTCTCTGGGGCTGTGAAGGAGGCTGCTGTCTTTGCTGAGGGTGGCTGAGAAGTTGGCAGCCCCTCCTCCAGGGTGAGGGTGGCCGGAGAGTGGGATCCGAATTGCAGGCTTAATAACAGTATACTGGGGCGCCTGGGTGGCTCAGTCAGTTAAGCGTCTGGCTTCGGCTCGGGTCATGATCTTGTGGTTCATGGGTTTTAGCCCCACGGCAGGCTCTATGCTGATAGCTCAGAGCCTGGAGCCTGTCTTCAGATTCTATGTCTCCCTCTTTCTGTCCCTCTCCTGCTCGTATGGTCTCTCTCAAAAATAAATAAAACATAAAAAAAAAAAATCAAAAACCAAACAAACCCGTATACTGAGCCTTGGGAGGTCTAGGACAGGGAATCCCAGTACAGCTTCCCAGGTGAGAATTTTCCAGGTGGGTTTGGTCGGTGCCTTCCCCTAGGTAGGGGCTGCCACTACCCCCCAGACACATAGTAAAGGGCCCAGCTCTGCCGTGATCCATTTGCAGAAACTGTCAGATGAGTAACATGTGCTTTGTTTCATCATTAGGTTTCAGGAAACCATTCCAATCTAATCCAGATAAACACACGGAGTACTCACGATTCACGGTGAGATGGTGGGAAAGGCAGATAGACTCTGGCTGTGTGTCTGAGAGTGTGCATGTGCGCACGTGTGTGTGGGATCCTAGAGAGGCTTCCTTGTGGAAGGGGCTGCAATTATTCATATTTTATAAAGTTACTTACATAAAGTCTTTATACGCAATTATATAGTCACTTCTGGATGGTCCATTCCTCCATTTGTTGCCTCACAAAAACGTCCAAGGCAGGCTCCTTGCTCAGCGCTTAGCATAAATGGAGGGATTGACAATCTGTTGTTTTAAGGGCTGACTGGGGACAGAGCCAGCTGGAGCAGGAGGAAGGCGAGACTTGAAGTCAGAGGCTGGGAGTCTCAGGATCACCACTCCCTCATCTGTCGCATCTGCCCCATCCAGAAAATGAGAACGACAGTACCACTTCCTTAATAGAGGTGTCAGGACCATTGAATGTGGCAATGAAAAGAGAAGTCACCAAAAGCATTTAGTTTAGATCCTGGCTCCTTGTAGGCCTTCAAACCCGGGGTGGTCACTCTTGAGAAGGACGTAAAACGGTACGAGCTTTGGAAAGCAGGGTTCTCTGACACAGGTGCAAAGGATGAGAGACCTTGATGCTCTAGCCCTTTTAGGAGGAGGATTGGGCTGCTCTATTTTACTTTGACTTCTCTGGCCTCAAAGGGCTTGATAACAATGTTCTGGAACCAGCAGGCCCAGAAACTAACCCGGTTTGCCTACTGTCTCTTCTTCCCAGTCAACGAATTACATACAGCAATGGTGATCCAGAGATAGGCCCCCACCCCCACTGGCTATCAGCAAAGAAAGAAAGAAAGAAAATAAGAAAGAAAGAAAAACCCAGATGATCAGCCCTGCACTTTCAACCCTGGCAGCATCTCCACTCCAAAGGCCACCCCCTCCTGGTTCACTCTAGAAGAGAAGGCTAGCTAGGAATAAAATGTGATGTCCATCTGAAGAGAATGAACAGATTGGTCAGCTCTGTGAGACTGGGATGGAGGGATGAGGGCATGAGGACCCGTGAAGGGGGTGGAGTGGGTGGGGGGTGAAAGAAGGTAATTCCATGCTTCCCTAGGCACAGCCAATGGGGGAGCTTGGTCTTGGCCCTCCCTAGTTTATAGCTCCACTGCCAGCCCTGGGTTAGCAAGGATAGGTCTTTGGGGGGCTCTAGGTTTGGGACCCCGGCCGATGCTTACTGAGATACAGCTGGGGAAGGAGGGGTTGCATCACACCAGGGGAGGCCTGGAGCAGTGTTAGACGGGTCAGGCAGCCCCCCCGCCCAATGCCAGGCCCTTAATGGGCGCTGAGTGGTTACATGGATGATGGGAAGCTGGGGTTGCAAAGATGTCAGAGTAAAGGGGGGCTGTATCCTCAAGCACAGAACATCTGCCCTCTTCCTTCCCTGTGTGTCAGTGGGGCAGATGGGGGCACAGAACAGAAATATTAAAGTAGGGAGGGAGCTTAATAGACAAACAAGGAGAGAAAGGCAGAGAGCGAGCTCCTGGGAGCAATCTCTCAGAAGCCAGAAAAGCCGTACATGTGCTGAGGAGCTCAGGGCCTGGGGACGGAAGCTCGACACCCACCTGGACACTAAGAAACAGGCTGGTAGTGTCCACCAGCTCCCTTCCCACTCACAGGAGACTTTTTAACACTGTCAAGTACAGTTTGTTGAATACAATATAAGCCCTATACACAGCAGAAACTCTGGCCTGGCCTTTCTGGACTTCTGTGCTCCTGCCAGCACCTTCTCGACACCACCCCTCAGCCAACTAGCTGGGTTCTGTGCCACTTCCCCCTCTCCAGCCATCCAGCTTCACACTCACCACCTAAGTTCATCTCCCTGCCTGAGAAAAACCCCAGCCACCTTTAGTGAGCAACTACCATTCTGGCTCAGCTACAAAACAAACCGCCTCTGCTTGGAGCCCAGTGGGAACCTGGGACTTAGCTTCATCTGAGCGACAGCAAAGAGGAGAGGTCAAGACCACTCCCTACTGATGCGCAGCTCCATACTGTCAATGCCCAAGGGAAAGCAGAGGCCTTTGGGTACACAGGATGAGCCCTGGGGCTAAGCCGGGGAAGCTGCAGAAACCAGCAGCTTGGCCGGTCCCTGAAAATCGTGATAGCTTTGCCTCTGCGGCTCTCACTGGAGGGGGGTTGCAGCTGGGACCACCATTCGACCTCCCTGTGTCCTCACAGGGACTCAGGATTGTGGCCTCACCACCAGCCAGAAGCTCTCCTTCAATAAACACCTTATCAGATGATTCTGGTCTCATCTCCGTTTTTCCTGGATAGGCAGAGGGGGTGCCTCCTGTCCTCTACTACCTTGGTTCCTGCTGTGACGAGAATAATAAAACTATTTTGTGGCGGGGAGAAGCTTTAGCCAGAGAACGGCTCTGTCTTCCTAGGAACTGGAATGGTCTTTAACCAGGGAGGATGCAGGGTCAAAGGGCCTTGGCCAATCTTGCTGTCAGGGGCCAAGTTACCGGGAGAGAAGCAGACCATCATCATCCCTTTGTCACATGACCAAAGCAGGGAGGCACATGACAGCATGCAGGTCCCTCAAGTCACAATCCCATCTCTGGGTGGCGAACTTGAAAAAGATCCATGTTTTAATAGCCAGATAAAATGAAAACTTTCTTCATTCGGGCAGGAGGAAGGCCTGCCCTGGAGAAGTTAGGCAGCCAAGGGGCTCAGCATTGAAAGGGCAGGCGCCATTCCAGGGCGCTATAGCAGCTCTGAAGACCATCGGGTCAGACTTTCCTCAAGACAGACCAAGGGGAAAACCCCTAGAAGAACCAAACTTTTTGTTTTTTTTTTTGTTTTTTTTTTTTAGGGGATGCGTGTGTAAAGTTAACTTCCACAGAGAGCTTCCTGTGCTGAGGGCGTGCGTGTGGCAGGGGGAGGTATAATAAAGCAGGGCTTTCCCTTTGGCAAAGTCACTGTAGTCCGTTCTTGGGCACTGGGAGATACAGCCCAGGCTGGCAGCGGCCTGGAGTTTGGGGCCGGCAGACAGGTCATGGCGGGTGAGGGGCCAGCAAGTGGGGCACTGACGTGTTTCCCCGGCAGTCCACATACTCATAGTTCTGGAAGACTAGCTGCTCTGAATGGCTCAGGTAGGAACAGGTCAGGGTGCCCCTGGAGAGGAAGCAGGCTTTGTCGCTGTGTCTGGGAGGAAGCAGAAAGCTCTGCCCCTGCTCTGCTGTCCTGGGAGGGCAGGGTCCCCCCCACCCTTCCTTCTGTTCCCCACTCTGCCAAGGCACCTGGGATGGCTGTCCCACCTGTAGTCCAGATAGCTCTGTGGCTGTCACACCAATGGCTTATAAGCAGGGTGGGATCTAGGGATGGGGCTGGACCTGTTATTCCCAAGAGCCAACAAAGATCCACGGAGTTGGCTCTGGATGACTCCTCCCACAAGGTGGAGCAGAGGGGAGCCTGGGGTCAGAAGTAGGTGGGGCGGGGGGGACACCGGGGATCCCAGCCCTACTTACTGGATGTGCAAAAGTACATGGTGGACTTTGATTTTCATCCAGGAACAGATTTTGCTGAGAGAGAAAGAACACGGGACATTTCACACTGAGCAGCCTGTCGGCATGGAGGAGACCTGCGGGTCTGTGTCCTCGCCTCCTAAGCTCTTTTCCATCAGGGGTCCCAAATGCCACCCCTAATCTTTCTCTCTCCCTAAGCAGGTCACCCTTGCTGCAATATCATTCCTCTAAGCCCTACAGGCCTGGCCCAGGTATGTGCCAGCCCCTCCTTCAACAGAAAACGAGACATAAATCTTCCTCAGCAATTCAGGCTGAAAAGCTCAAGGTCACATGTTGTAAGAATTAACCAAATTCTGGCCTGTTTTCATTCCAACCTAGGTCTATACAGGCAGAGGCTGGGGACCCTGAGCCCTTGCACACTGCAGTCTTGGCCATGAGAGTGAAGGCCAAATGCTGGCTGCAGGGTTTGCTAAGCCATCAGGAAATCTGGTAGGGATGAAAACTGGGTTTCCAACCAGGAAAGAGAATAAAGGAGAAGAGATCAAGGGATAATACTTACTAGGTGTTTTCATCCCCTATCTTGTTGGCCACTGCATAAAGGATCTGTCAACCAAATGGGCATAGGGTGAGGCCCAGCCCCAGAGGGGCTCCCCACCACCACATGTGGCCATACGCCTCTGGGCAGGGCCGTCCAGGGAGAGGGGGTCACCTGCTCACTGGCCAAAGGGCCGATGTGTAGGAGGAGGCTGTTGGAGATCTGCCCCACCACCAGGGACAGGTGCAGCACCTCAATGGTCAGCTGGGTCACGGTGATGGGGTAGTAGTTACTATTGGAGATGTTTAAGATATTCTAAGGAGAAAGAGAAGGAAAAGGGAAGTGAGAGGGGGACCATCCTTTGAAAGGAGAGGTCAAATAGCTTCCAAAATGCCGAGGCCTGGCTGACCACTCCCACTACATGCCAGGAGCCCCTTGGAGGAGCTCTTATTGGCAAAGGGTCACTGGAAGACATTAAGTTGGCACAGGAGGTTTCTCTCTCTTCAGTCTCTTCAGTTCTATGCTCCCCTCCCCCGGGAGTCTCAGGCATGCCCCCTGGCTGTGTTTTTTTCCTCTGGTCCCGATTCTGAAAATTCACTGTGTACAGTCACAATCCTGCACAATCTGTTATGGGGCTTGTGGTTTCCCCTGCTTCTCCCCAGCCCTCCACACCCCCTGGGCATCATAAAATTCCTGGCTACCTGTGCCCCAGATTGCACCGCCAGATAAGGGCTCTAGAGAAGAGTTGCCATTGAAGTGGGGTTGAGCCCAGGGGCACAAGCATCCACCCACCGTTATGGTGAGGTTGATACCAGACGCATCAAAGGCCACGGTGGAAGAGTTGAGACCCGCAGGCTGCACGGAGATAGGCCGGGGAAACAGGAAAAAGACGATGAGGGAGGAGGTCACAAGGCAGGTGAGCACTGCCAGGAACACGAAGAGCTTCCTGTGGGAAGGGAAGACAAGGGGAAGGGGAGTGGAGAGGTCAGAACACCAAGGAAGCTTGAGCAGAGGGCTGTTCAGACACTCCTCTCCATAGACAAAGCTCTCCCCTGCGCTAACCCCCTCACACCTGTAAATTTACCCCTGACCCAGATGTGGAGGACCAGCCCAGGTTCAGATGTGGCCCGAAGTGAGTCGGAGCAGAGGATTGGGAGGCAGGTGGCCTGACTTCCATTCCCAGCTCTCTGTACCCACTGGCCCAGTAAATCCAAGCAAGCCACCTAACCACCTGAAGCCTCAGTTTCCTCATCTGTAAAATGGAAAGAAGTGTACCCACCTCACGGAATTTGTTAAGGCAAGGTCCTGGCACCTAACAAAAGCTCAGTAAATGCTAGCTAGCATCAATGGAAGAAAAGTCCACATGAATTTAACTGAATCTGAATATGAAAATTCAGAACAGGACATCATCTGTCCATCTGATTCAAAATTGAGATATGTATTAAGGGGACAGCACCTTATTAGTATCTTATGGAGGGTGCTGCCAGATTCAGATTCTGGTGTAGTGGTCAGGGAGGGTAGGGGGTGGCTCCCAGACGGAAGCTGAGAGACTTGGGAAGAGGCTGCAGGGACTCATACCAAAGAGACTCAGGCGACAAACAGGGTGATCACACCCCCAGTGAAACTCAGGGCTGCCTCTGAGATTCTGAAGCATCTCAGAACAGAGAGTAGCAAGGTTTCCAGCTCAGCTGGGAAGAGACCAAGCAGTTCAGAACTGCTGCAGCAAGGGAGGCTCTTAGGAAAAATGATTTCCCCAAACAAATTTCAGCCAGGGCCCCTCCTTCCATCCTGAAAGGCCTTGCGGAGTTGAGAGATCCTCTGTTTTCACCAGGGAGCCATGCTTCTTGGAAGCATGAAAACTGTGAAGAAGGACACCAAGCACCCTCAGGTGGCTTCCGCTGTACCCCATTCTGAAACCAGGAAAATCTCTGGAAATGCACTAGTACGTATGAACCCAGTGAGGCTTTCTTGGGGGAGAACCAATGGAGGAAAATCGCAGGGAGAGACAGAAGGGGGAGACAAAGAGAACAGCCCCCAGGGTGATGTCCTGTGGAGCGGAGGGGAGAAGAGGGGCTTACGTGTGCCTGGGCTTCAGCCTCTGGTCCCCATAGGGGATGAGGGCCACTAGCTGCTTCTCCAGCTCTGTAGAGAGAAAGAAGGTAAGAGGGAGGGCCAGGAAGTATTTGTGACATAGGTTTCCTGTTCCTGCCTTCCAGATGCACCCCTCCACCCCACAGAGCAGTGTGGGAAGCATGCCACCTCTGCCCCCACGGCAGGACTGGGAACACTGGGCAGGTGCTGGCAGCTCAGCTTTGCCATCTCTGGAATGGAAGTGAGCTTTACATGAACAGGTGTGGATTTCTGTCAGGCGCCAGCAAATGAGAGAAGCCTAGCTTCTTTGGAGAGGTCATTTGTTAACTTCCTGAGTCCTAAGGCTCAGTGTTGCTCAGGGAGTGGGGAGGCAGGAGACCCCCTGGGCCAGGGAGAACAGCCAGGGCAGGAGGGGCGGGGGTGGGTGTCTCTGCAGTGAGCCCAGGGAGAGTTAGCTTCTTGCTGGCCCAGCTGCAACGGGGGGGGTTTGCGAATGGGTGGGAGGGGGCAAGAGCTGGGACACCCAACCCCATTCAAGGAGGCTCAGGGGGGGCCTGACCAGCTGGCTGCTAAGAGCTTTTGTTCTGGATTCCAAGCCATTTCCAAAGCCTCAGACCACTCACCTGTCGGGATCTCCCCGCTGCCCTGGCAGGTGGGACAAGTCACAAAGCTGGCGCCGGCAGTTCCTTCACGAGGCAGGCAGGAACAGAAAGACTTGCTGCATGGGATGCTGGAGTAGCAGGCAGCCTTGCTGCCCATGGCTGGGCTGGGGGCCAGGATCGACTTGTTCTCATCCTCCCGAGAACCCAACTGGGAGAACGTCTCACCCATCATTCAGGGGGAGTTTTCACTAACAAGAAAAGAACAGAATTCAGTGCTAAGCTTGTTAGCACGGACACTGGAGGTAACTCTGGTTTTGGGTTCTCAGGATTGGCAAGGAGTGCCACCACAATGTCAGCAAGCTCCAGCCCAAGGAAGCTAAGAGACAGAAAACTGAGCAGTTACATGGGACTCCCCCATCAGAAATCGCAGTGTCTTTCCCTTCATTGCTGCAGGGGAGCTCAATCTGCCTGCAAGAGGGAAGAGAAAACCAGAAGTTATTTCACTGGAAGAGATTTCCAGAAGTGAATAGCAGAGCACTGAATTGTTTTTCTGGGAAAGTTGCTGAGCTGTCATTTTCTTCAAGGGAAGGAAGTGGACAGGGCTGGGGTTGGGGGTGTGGTGGAGGGAGGCAGCAGTCAGAGTCTCTTCACCCTCTGTAGCAAGAGGACTGTGAAGAGGTGTCTAGAACACCCGGGCAGAAATGCCTGAGATCTAGCTTGGGCTTGGAAGGAAAGCTTCCATTGCTGTCCGGGGCAGGTGCTGGCTTAATAGGAAGGCAGGGATTCTTTGAAACAAGAGAAAGGAGGCTAGGCTGGTCACAGGTGTGGCTAAGAATCTTAAAATAGCCCTGGAAGCAAGCAGAAACCTCTTCCTCACTGCTTTCTGTGGCGTAGGAGAGAATGCTGCGGAAGAGTGGGGGCAATGGTCAGGGTCTATCCTTCACTAAGGAATGGTAATGGCTAACAATCCAGATCCTTCCCGAAAGGCTCAGGAGTGGTGGCGGAATGGGTGGGCAAGGTGAGCTGCATTCAGACCTTACTGGGCTAAAAATCAAGACAGCCTCACCTGGTTCAGGTCTGGGATCCAGGGCTCCTGTCAGCCAAGAGTGAGATTTCTAGAATGGTGTTTGGGGAGAAGGGCTTGTAGGGTAAGGTGACCCGAGGGGCCACGGCTGGGGCTGCCCAAGCTAGTGGCCCCCTTCAGCAGAGGTCTGGGGGGGCAAAATAGGGCACGTTGGAGGGAGGAGGGGAGCAGCGACCTCGGCCTCCTCAGAGGGCTAAGCCGCTTCCTGCCCTATGCCGGGGCTCAGACAGGAGCCCCGAGTTGGGGAGGCCGCAGAAGCTGGGACTTCTTTGGAGAATTTCAAGTCCCGCCAGACACCCTGAGGCCGTTAGTCGAGCCTGTCACACGCGAGTGCCGGCGTGAGGTTAGGAGGCACACAAGGTCCCTCGACCCTCGCGTCCCAAAGGGGATAGAAAGGAAGGAGGGTCTGGGAGCGCCTTACCCCACCCCCGGACGACAGCAACCGCTGCAAGCAGAATCGAAAGTGCCAGCCCAGGGACTCACCCCAAGCTATCACTGCGGGCCTGGAGAGGCTCCGCCCTAGCTCCTCCGGGCCCGCCCCCCTCCCAGGGGCCCGCCCCCTCCCCACAAGGCTGCCGGAGAAGCGCCCGGCTCTTTAAGGATCACTCCACGTCTCAGACGCTGCTTTCTCAAGCACCAGCCAACCCAGATAGGTCTTTCAAAGAAACTTTATTCCACCATTCTTTAAACGGTTATGTGCAAGTACAACCGGACGGACGACTGGACCTCTACAGTATGACTCATGAGGTCAGAACAGGTCTCACCGGGTATCAACCAATTAATCACATACACCCTGCAGCTCAGCCTCTACCCCGAAACCCGGATAAAAACGTTTTAAATAATGAACAGCCTGGTTGGCTTGCAGTCTGAATTTTGGTTTATTGAATAGGTCAAGAATTATACTGTAAATAAACATCATGATGGCTAATGATTAATTAACATCACCATTCATTATAAATACCAACCAGGTTAAATAATACTAGTTTACTACCCCTTCCCCCTTCCGGATGAGGGGAAGTCTTTTTCTGGAAGTCATTTTCATGAATACTAGCTTTTAGTGTTTTGTTACCTTTTCCTTCACCCATTGTATCGAAGACTCCTTTTCTGTAAACAGAATGAGGACCTGGGCCCCTGGCAGCAAGCTTTCTCATTCATTTTGGGGTTAAACCAAAACTTTTTCAGAATTTGCCCCCATCCACGTTTTGCAAAACAGCCTCCTCCTGTTCTAGATACCTTTGAGCAGATTTCAGACATTCAGGAAATCGTTAGGATCTCCTACGCCTCGCACACACATTTGCCTGTCCCTGACCTAACTTTACAGAGATTAATGCAGGACCCTGCCTTTCACTTTTCATGTTTCTATCTCCCCTCACTTGGCTGTAAAGAACATCTGCCTTGACATTAAGAAAAATGGTAATCGTTGCGTTTACTTTCCCTTTAATACACAAGTTTTCTCCTCCTCTAGAGGATTAGCAAAATTTTTCACACTACCTAAATTTGTTCCCTTAAATAAAAGTTGTATGCAAAACTACTACAGTAAACACTGCTCAGTAGGTGCTGGTAGGTTAAGAAGCACACTCCCTTCCTCCTTTCACTGAAGTGCAGAGACCCAGAAGGTGGATCTTCTTGAATGTACCAGTGGTGTCCTTAGGCAACAGTGGCCCATTACTCAGTCTTGCAAGGGAAAGGACTTTGTCCTTGAGAAAGGAAGAGTAATACCATTCCTTTGGGGCTCTGGGTGTCATTTCGATACCATACAGCTCTGAGGCTTGGGGCAGGCTAGAAAAGTTGAAAGAATTCTTGAAAACAACTTCCAAGGTTAATTTCTTTTTAAAACTGCCAACAGATATCCCCATAGAAACATCCACATTTAACCAAAGAAAAATACTCAACTTCAATACAAGCAGAAAGAAAAAAACAGTTCTATAGAAAGTTCAAGTTATACTCTTCAATGCACTAAAATGGAGAAAAGGAGCTTTATCCAAATCAACTGAAAAACTGTTTTTCCTACAACTCGTTCAAGGTCTCTGTTTAAGTTCCGGTCTTTGATTTGCTCCAAAAAAATACTGTAATGCAGGTGCTGTCTTGATAGCTTAATGATGGGCTCTAGATAGATTCATCAGATTAAAAAATAAGCAAGGGATTCTCCCCCACGCCCCACGGACAGAATAAAGATCATCTCTGAGCAGCAGGCAAAGTTATTTAATACAAGGTCACTCCTCAGTAGCGGTGGCTGTACCAGTCATTGTTGTTGACCTGAAGCAGTTCTGTCACAACCTGCAGGATGTTGTGATTGTATTTCTTCAGCAGCCTTAGGTTCAGCTGCCTGTCACAGAATCCCATTTCAAAGAGATGGGCCATCAGGGCTGCTGTTTGATCTTCAGAAACTACTGGCTGTGTAGAGTCAAGAAAAGCAGAACATTTTCTGTATCACTTATGTGTCTTATAAATTGTTATTATCTTGTAAATCATACGAATCTTTCCAGATTTGTTTAAAATATTAGGAATTCAATACAAGGGTATGATGCTCCTGTCCACCTGACACTAACGGACTTTCTGAGGGAGGACTGGGAACGCCCTGCTCTAGATTCGGCATCTTGAGCAACTAATGAACTGTCCTCAGAACCGGGAGGAGGATGCTTTGGAGGGGGCTTTCTGAAGGAAGCATTCTTTGGCCTGATGAAGGGAAAGATGCACACAAGCACTGGAAAACACTGTGAAGACAAAGATAATTGTGGTGATGGGACAAGTATTAAGCAGAAGCAGAGGCTGTTATTGGAAGAGGGTTTGGTCGGATATGCAAAGGAGCTGAACAAAAAACTGCTTGGGAAATTACATCTTGGGTGGCTTTCTTGGCATTTTTCTCCTTTTTAACAGAACAGAAGCAATCCACAAAAGAGGAAACTAACATTCATTTACCTCCTCCTTTAGGTCAAGCTCTGTGGTGGACACATACCCTTCTTATCCTAACACTCTGGATCACTCTAACGCTTACCATTTACTTACCAACTATGTTAACTACCAATTTTTTTTTTTTAAATTTATCTTTTAGAGAGAGAGAGAAACAAAGCATGAGTGGGGGAGGATCAGACAGAGAGGGAGACACAGAATCTGAAGCAGGCTCCAGGCTCTGAGCTGTCAGCACAGAGCCCGACGTGGGGCTCGAACTCACGAACTGTGAGATCATGACCCGAACTGAAGTCGGAGCTCAACTGACTGAGCCATCCTGGCACCCTGTTGACTACCAATTAATTATCTTATGTAAAAAAATGGAGATATAAAATACCTCCTTATTTTGCAGGGTTGTTGAGAGGATTAAGAAGAAAGTGTGTAAGCATGTTGAGCACAGTCTCTGGCATTTCTCTCTACACCTAACCCTTTTTATTTAACTTCTCTTCCTTCCCTTTTATTTCAAAACAAATTATCCAGTCTTCTTTCCAGGTTAATCCTTTCACATATACTTTGCTTGCTATCTCATTACTACTCACTATCTCTGAAATCTCTATGAATTATCCTCTCTCATCTTTTTATTATTGTTTTGTCTTTAGAGAAAGAGAAAAAAAGTGCAGGAGGAGAAGTGGGGCAGGAGAGGGAGGGAGAAGGGGGGGAGAGAGAGAGGGAGAGACAAAGAGGGAGGCAGGGAGAATCCCAAGCAGGTTCTACACTCAGCAAGGAGCCTGACATGGGGCTCAATCTGGTGACCCTGGGATCATGACCTGAGCCGAAATCAAGAGCCAGACACTCAACTAACTGAGCCACCCAGGTGCCCCTTATCCTCTCTCATCTTGACTGCTAACCTTCTTTACCACTGGCTTGCCCAACCGTAGAAACATTTCCCTCTGCCTTATGTGTCCTAGCTTTGGCTCTCCCCACTTTGTGGCCCAGCTACTTGAAATTACTTGCACTTGCACTCTCCAAGTCCTCTCCACTTGGTCCCTGTTCTCTGTAGCACTGGTCACAACATCTTCTTCATTAAAGCTCCCTTCCCTGAGCCCCAGCACAGAACTCTCATTTTCCTCCTAATTCTCCGTCTCTGCAGGCCCCTCCTTTCCAGGATCCTTAAAGGCTGCTTCCTGCTTTACACCCCTTTTTCCTGGAAACTCTCACCTAATCACATGGCTTCTGCTATAACCTGTATGAGTAACTTTACTTCCAGGCCAAATCTCTCCTCTGCGGGCCACGTGCTTATGCCCAACTGTAATCTGGGCAACTTTACCTGGACATGTCTCAAATTCCACGCCATCCAAAATGTACCTAATTTTCTTCTCCCCCTGCCCAAATCTATCCTTCTTATAAATCCTAATGATTTATTTTATTTTGCCTAAAGCCAAAAACATGGGATTCCTCTTTGACTTCTTTCTAGCCTCTTAATCATGGTCTTCGAGTTCTGCCATTTCTCTTTTACCCCTCTTTTCCATCTACACATGGATTCTCAAATGTTTTTTTTTTTTTTTTTAATTCATTTATTTTGAGAGAGAGGGAGAGAGAGAATCCCAAGTAAGTTCTGTGCTGTCAGTTCGCAGCCCTATATGGGGCTTGATCTTACAGACCATGAGATCATGATGTGAGCTGAAATCAAGAGCTGGACACTTAACTGACTGAGCCACCCAGGAGCCCCTCAAATGGATTTCATAAAAAAAAAATTTTTTAAATGTTTACTTATTCTTGAAGGAGAGAGGGAGCAGGAGCAGGGGAGGGGCAGAGAGAGAGGGAGACACAGAATCTGAAGCAGGCTCCAGGCTCTGAGCTGTCAGTCAGCACAGAGTCTGACATGGGATTCAAACTCACGAACTGTGAGATCATGACCTGAGCTGAAGTTGGACACTTAACTGACTGAAGCACCCAGGTGCCCCTGGATTTCTCTAGGGCTCCCCCAACTTCTACACTAGAGTGGAGTTCTCTCCCTAGGTACAAATCTGATGTTAATTATTTCCCTAAAACCCATTCACTGGCTCCTCCCATTAGCCTTAAAGTAACACCCAAACCACTTAACAGACCACCCCACCTGCTCTGTTGGTCTTTTCTTCCCAGCCTAAATTCACATTTCAGAGTCACGTTTCAAGTCTTTTTTACTGTCTGTAATGTCTGTAATGCTCTCTCTATTCTTCTTTCCTGGCAAATACTTAAGATGTCCGACCCGTGACCACCGGCATGAGATCTTACACTGCACTGCAGAACTCTGTGTACCTTGCTTGTTCCCCCGTCTTTGGGCAGGGACTGGTGTCTTCTTCACCTTGTAGTGCTGGTACTTGGAAGAGCTTCCCACACACGACAGGTCCTCAACAAACACTAGATCTTTTTCCTTTCCTCCCTTGGGTATCTTGGCTAAAGTCATTTAGCTAGAAGGTGGCAGAATCCTATACTACTCTTCAACCCAGACAGGCAGCATCATTTTCACTGGGGACTTAGCTTTGCTACGGGAAAATAAAACATACACTGACCTGGGCAGTGACGGGCGGCCCGGCAAACAAGGCCTTGTATGCAGAAGCAGCAACAGACAAAGCCCCCTTCACCAGTCCTCCAGCAATGCTGCTCCCATGGTGGTGGTGCCTGGAGAGGAAAACCAAATGACTTCCCTAAAAAACCACAACCTATTATCTTCCTACAAGATAATCTGGGCTCTAATCCTTGAAAGGAAATGGGTTTCTTTCAGAAAGTCAGATGAAAAAAGAGGATGTGATCATCTTCCTATTAGTGTCAGAGCTACAAATCTTGGTTTCATGTAGAGCCCGGTTCTACTGCTGCAAGACAAGGGCGGGCCGAAAACACACCCCTCTGGTTAGTATACCAGCTTTCCATCCCAGCTGAAAATTACGTGGTCAAGGGCACAGAGGAGTATAGGTAGTCTGTCCGCCCAATTACCATCTCAGAGGAAACACCTCCAAAGGCAATGTGCTTTCCTGCGAACTGTAGGGAGGAGCCCAGCGTGCCGCTGCTCTGAGCTGACTGGGAGCACAGAAGCAGGTAGGTCTAAGAAACTGTTACTAAGATGCACAGTGGGCTTGACTTTCCTGCCTTCTCCTCTGGTACTAAGGGTGAGTTGAACTTGAGGGCACTGGTCTGGAAGATGAACACTCTGAAAGGTAAGTTTAGCCCTCTGTTCAGTGTTGCTCACAAGCTTCAGGAGAAAAAAGGAGGAATGATGGCTCTCCTCAGCTCTCTGGAGGTGGCACATGCTTTGAGAGGCTTAAGCAGAAGCAATACTGGGACATCCACCTGCTTCTGAAGAAGAGGCTGCACAAGGTCCAGTTACCTTGAGTGGTCATAGCTCTTCTGTCTGCTGTTTACAAGTCCTGATGAGCCTCTGGGCTCTAAAAGCAAAAGAGCTGCTGGTTAGACATAGCGTCCACAGGTGCCTAGTGTTTCCTAACTCAGAATGAAGCTATTTTTGGGAGGCAGGCAGCAATCTGATCACAGCATTTAGGTGGTTTTTTTTTTTTTTTTACAATTTGGGAAATTTTGCAGGTGGTTTTATGATAAAGGTGGACCGTCCAGAATGCAATGCAAGGTGACTGTTTATTGAATCAGAAAAATCTATAATCTAATCACCCATTTATTAATTTTTCAGTACTTTTAAGTTTTGTTTTTTGAGGAAGAGTGGGAAAGTCTACTAGCAACGTCAAGGTACTGTTGTCTTAGAAAACAGCCTCGCAGGTGGTATGAACGTGCTGACCTGCTGCAAGGTCCCACAGGGAGGAAAGGTGGAGCTGGGCCTGGAATCTAGCCTGGTTGAGCTCCACAGCCTGTGTTCCCACTGCAGCACAATGCCCACCTCTGTGAGGTCTCACTTCACGAATATTAAGAATATTTGCTAGAGAATAGAAAACAGTATGACGGAGGGGCACAGAGAGAAAGAAAGGGCAAAGTTGCCAAATAATGCCAAGAGTCACAGAGACATGGTGGTGCTTTATACCTGGTTTCATTAGAAAGGAGCACAGAAAAGGATATAAAGCTCAGGCTGGTCATTACCTCCTTTGATCTGATCAGGGACTGAAGAAACTTCTGGTATGGTAACTGGTAAATCCACTCCTGGGGAACCATCGTGCTGTGCACAAGGAGGGTTCCTTTCGGAAAGACACAATACTGAAAGTCAGTTGAAAAGACACCTACGGGAACGGCGGAGAAACAGTAAACATGGCACAGCAGTGCCCGATTCCCTGCAGATGCTTCACATTTCTGATCCAGGTCTCCTGTCTGAATTTAGGGATCAGGTGGAAAGGGCTCATTCTACTTCTGGGTTTCCTCTTCAGCCACAGTCAAGCTACAAAGACCAGCTTCAGTCAGGTTACCACCCCCTACACCAAGTGGTACTGATAAAAGGGAAATGCCTACCTCCCTGAGAGAGTGGTTTAAATTACAGTCAAGGCTCCACCATTACTATGATGGAGCAATGACACAGATGAACAGATAATTAAAAATCACTGTTTTCTGATTTTAGGGTGTATTTTTTTTCCATAATAGATTAAGCTTCCTACCACACTCTGGGTAACAGGAAAATAAGTTTTGCCTGCCTTCACCCACGAGTCAACAGAATGGTGGAAGAAGATCCAGGGATGTTTGTGTTTAAAAACTGGCTCTCAATGACCAAGACGTAAATAGACTGTACTCAGATAATTAACTAAAACAAGCATTTCTTTAAATCCAGAATCCACAAATTCTGGGAAATACAACTTTTATTCATCTAAATTCAGACGTTTATGGGAAAGTCTCTTCCCATGCTGACAAAAAAACAGGTTTTGTGATGGAGTCCTTTCCTCTCTATTCCACCTGTGAAGAACAGCCCAGCTTAGAGGGGTGTGGATGGTACCTGGGCAGCTGTGGTGGAGGCCCCACCACCTCTGGGGTTAGGGGCACGGTGTCCAGAGTCTGTGAGGTCATGAGGATGTCGTTGATGCTCTGTCCCTGTGGCTGGTTCTCCCCTCCAGCGAGCCTCTCCCCAGCCTCAACCCCGGCTTCCCCTTCAGCCCCACGCTCCAGGCCTGGCTGTGAGAGCGCAGAGCTGTACATGGAGTCCCCCAGGGGGCGGCTGGTATCAAAGCACTCAGGCAGGATGATGATATAATCCTCTGAAGAAGTAGAGGACTGACTCTGAACTTCATCTTTGAGCTCATCCTCCTCCTCCTCCTCTTCCTCCACTTGCTCCTCCACGACAGCTTCTTCAGCAACATGGACAACCTCCTCCTGCTCATCTTCAAGTGGTCCCTCTTCAGGGGAGGCAAATTTCACTAAAGGATGAAAGCAACTGATTTTCAGCTACAGCTAGAAGTCAGCCCCTGGTGCTGCCTTTACCTGATAAAGCCTTGTGGGTCATGGGCTACAATCATGAAAGCCAGAGGATGAGGATGAGCCAGAGGGAAGAGCCTCAGTTATGGCCACATTCTAAGTCTGAAGCCTGTGCAAAGCCAGGAAGAACCGAAGCTCTTAACAACAAGGTATGTAAAAACATCAAGGCTTCTGAGAAGCACCATGAATCCTAAAAACAAATCAAAACTGATATCCTAGCTACTGGTGCTCTAACAAGAGAAAATGGTAGGTGGGGAGTGCCGCTGGACTGTGTGCCTACTTTCCTCCTTTTCTTTGCAAAGTAATGGGTAGTCATGGTAGAAAACTGGCAAAACATGGATAAGGGGAAGAAAAGATACCTATAATCCTATCAGAGATAACTACTGGGAACCTTTGGTGTAAATCCTTCCAGATGTTTGAGTTATGCATTTGTATGTAAGTGTATGTGGGTAAAATAAGTGTTGTGTATTTTATTTCTATTTATTTATCTATTTAGTCAGTTTCAGCTTTATTTTATATTACCCTTCCTAGTTAGCTTACAGCGTAATATTGGGTTCAGTAGAATTTATTGATTCCTCACTTACATATAACACCCAGTGGTTGACACAACATGTGCCCTCAATCCCCATCACCTACTTCTTAGCACATCCCCTGTCTACCTTCCTGTGTGTGCCCACGCGCGCACGTTTTAAACAAAACGAGAATAAAAATATTTGAAGGTATAGGTCAAATTTCATTATAAAAAACACAAGAGATTTTCCCACATTATTTTGAAGCTCTAGAATTTGAATTTCTGGATAGTTCTTAAAATATACAGTATGGGCTCTACATATCTGATCTAGAAATATCTGCTGTAAAGAAAATGAATCACAACAGAATATAACTTTGCGAAACTTGGTGTGGTACCCTTGCTTCTACCCGCTATTTCCTGGCCTGTGTACTTGGAGAAAGGCCTGCCTCCAGCTGCCAATGGAGGTCTCTGCAGAGGAGCGCTGTCCACTTACAGAAAGACTCCTCACGGCAGAGTCCAGGCAGCACAAGCAGCTGCTGTTCCTCTGCGTTGTGCAGCTGTGATTTTGCCCCTGAGAAAGTGTGAACATGACTTATGGCGGCTGCTTTGCTCTTGAGGCTATAATTAAAATGGGCAGGTAGAGCATGTGGAGTCTAAAAAACCACCATGATCTGAATTCTAACAAAGATCACCGAACCTCCACTGTCAGTGAGGAAGAGCGCTTTTTCCTACCCTGGTCAGGTGGCCACAGTTCAAGCACTGTCCAGCTAGCTGGGGGAACCCGGGGACACTCACTGTGTGGGGACTTCTGTCTGCAAGGTGGTCTGTGATCTGGGGCAGCATCCAAGGTAAGGGATCGGATTACTGTCTCACACACGAATTGGGTCCCACTCAGGTCATCTTCTGCTTCCTCCAGTGAGGCGATGTTCTCAGCCTTCCTCTTTACTGATGCTGTGGGATCTGAAAGACAAAGCCTATCTGCACTTGGTGTTGAGGAGCTTCCTGCACTCACGTTCCCATGCTGACATCGTGCCAAGGAACACAGACAGCTGTGGCTATCTGTGCCACGGGAAGGTCAGTGGGGAGTATGTGTGAAAAGGGTATAACACCAAAGGGGACAATGCAAATACTTTACAAATATTGAAGCCCCTACCAGGAAGCGCTTTAAATCCTGCCCCTTCGCTCTCTTCCTGTATCTGCCCCAAGCCTGGCTTCTCTATTAGAGGATTGTCATGCGGCAGAGGAGACATGCATGGAGTCATATCTGCACAACAAAGACAGAAAAAATCATCAACCAAGAAAAAGCATCACATCATCAACAGAGTCCAGAAGCAGCAGCTCACAGACTTCTTGTCTCCTGCGGGGCTAAAATAAATCTAGGCAGGCTTCAAGGCTGTTGTGAAGAAATTCTCTAGGCCATCAGGTGTGAAGTACTCAAGTCAGTGAATGTAGGAGAGCTCAAGTCATCTGGCCTTAAAAATCATGGCCCAGACACAGAACCAGGAATATAAAGGGAAAAAAGGACATAATGTTTAGAGAAAAATGGAGAAGAGGGCTCCCCCCACCTTACTTTTTAAAGATTTTATTTTTAAGTGAACTCTACACCCAGTGTGGGGCTCAAACTCACAACCTCGAGACTGAGAACCTCACGTTCCACCGACTGGGAAGCCAAGCGCCCCAAGAGTCCCCTTTTTTGTGGGAAAGTCTTACACCACCATGTATTGTTGACTCTGACAGACAACAGAAAAAAGAAGGGACATGGATCCATGGGTGCAATTTTAATGTCACATGGTGGGAGAAATCCTTGTCATCTATTTCCTCAGAATAAGACACTACCTACCTGAGCCTGGAGTGCAGCACTTTTGTGTCTGTTAATAAAACAAACAATATGGGTTGAATGACATTCTTACCCACGGGAGTATTGTGGGGCACTCTTTCCAACTCTTGGACAATGTTTATATCCAGCAGCTCAAAGGACAGCAGGTCCTAGAGGAAAAAAGGGCAATGTCAGGCTACTGGCAGTGGGGGCTGGAGCAATGTTTTGCCTTGCTGGGACTTGTAGGCCAAAGGGCATCACACCTTCCGGGACTCTGTTCATGCCTCGCCTCAGTCAAGTGAAATCAAGGAGAGTGAAATGGGAGCTAGGTGTTCAAATAACGAAGTGTCATGGGAGAGTGAAAATGCAATGGGGGTGAAAATGAACCAGAGAAGCAGAAGTGGAAAGACAACTGAAGGGAAGCTGTGGGGAAGTACAAGACTGAGTTCCCCACTCAGAAAGGAAACATGTAGTTCAGAGGCCTCCTTCCACAGGTGACCTCCTTCCCACTATGTGCATCTGAATGGACTGAAGTGGGCACATGGCTAACTTGCTGGGCACTGCCTGTAGTCATACCACCTTCTCCTCAATGGGGTAGGGGCTCTTTTTCCACTGCCTTCTGTCTCTTTTCCCCCACTCAGTCTCCCACCTGGGCAGTCAGTAGGTCCACGGAGGGGATATAGAGCTCCCTCTCACTGGCAACATTTTTTGTCTTCTGTGGGATGCAGGTTCCTGTCCCTTGGGACTGCTCAGCTACTTCATCAGGCTGAATTTCTTCTTTGGCCAGAAGAAAAGCTTCCTATGCAGACAAACCATTGGGACAAATGTTAGGCCCTCAGCTGAACACAAAAGGTAAGGTGGGTAGCTGCCTCCCTAAAAACCAAAGCACTGCTGCACCTCTACATGTTTTATTTTTTACATTTTTAATTTTTAAGAATTTTCCAATGTTTATTTACTTTTGAGAGAGATAGAGTGTGAGGAAGGAGGGGCAGAAAGAGAGGGAGACACAGAATCTGAAGCAGACTCCAGGCTCTGAGCTAGCTGTCAGCACACAGCCCGACGCTGGGCTCAAACCCACGAACCGTGAGATCACGACCTAAGCTGAAGTTGGACGCCTAACCGACTGAGCCACCCAGGCGCCCCCTTTGAATGACAAGTTAGATTAACCATAGTTGATGACAGTCAAGAGCAGGACAGTAACTTTGGTTAACTAAATATAAGCAGTAAAATACTCTAAAAACCAGTAACACGCTAATAAAGGGAGGTTGCTTAAAAAACCTGCACTGACTAAAAAACACGGGCAAGACTTCATTAGCAGCTAGAGAACACACATGTGGGACATTCAGGAGAAAGAAGGGTTAGGGAGCAAAACCAGCAGTCCAGCAGTTCCACAGGCTAGGCCGCCCAGCCTTCCCTCCTGCGGCAGAGGCTGGCAAAACATCATCACAACGAGAGATACAAAAGCACCGAGGGATGCCTGCACCAAGATCCTAAGGACAAGCAAACAAAACCCCTGAGGACTAGGCCTAATATAAACACATTGACATGTTGGGGGGCGGGCGAGGGGTGGAGCTACGCTTCCCAGATGTCTGGAGGAACAACTAACTGTGAGTGGGCTGTTTTGGCTTGAGCTTCCCCTTCCAATGCTCACCTCTTTCTGGCAAGTGAGCGCATCAACTTTGCTTGAGCTAATCATGCCCTTTGCAATGTTCTCAGGGCTCTCTGTGGAGGGGAAAGGATCCACTATGATACTGCACCAAACCCGAGGCCCAAACTGCTGGCCTTTGTGAGAAAGACGCCAATGGGAAGTGTATGTTCCCTCCAAGGCTGGGGCAATGAACTCGACGGACACAACACCCACGTGGCCGGCCTTCAGGCAGGGAACCAGAACATCCTTCTTTTCTGTAGAAGCCAAAGTTAGGTTTCCCCACATGAACTTGAGCTGAAAAGAACAGTGACAAGAGAAAGCTAGTCAGCCGAGCACTGCCACTTCTAATCACATCTTCACATTCTGTGTGGGAAAAAATACCTTTGTGTCTCCATTCCACTTGACGTTTCCTGTATTTTTCATCCTCCAGTGTTTGATAAACTTGGTTCCTGGCTGAAGGTGAGTCCCATCAGGCAAATTCTCATCCACAAATGCCGCACTGAGGGTTGGCATAACTGGGGCACATGGCTGTGAAGGGAGCCTGCACAGAAATTCAGGTAGTCACTTGTGGTGGGTACAATGGCTTCAGAATATCTAGCACTGTGTGGTTCAAGAGGCTGACGGTGACTCTTCACGTGATAACGCATTTGCCTTAAACATAATGCTAGTAGCAGACGCTCAGCTGGCTCAGTTAGTGGAACATGCGACACTCCTGATCCCAGGGTTGTAGATTCGAGCCCCATGATGGGTACACATTACTTAAAAATAACATCTTTACGGGCACCTGGCTGGCTCAGTTGGAAGAGCATGCAACCCTTGATCTTGGGGTTGGGAGTCTGAGTCCTATACTGGATATAGATATTACTTAAATAAGAAAAAAAAAAATCCTTAAAAAAACTAGAATCCCAAGCAAGCTCAGCGCTGTCAGAGCAGCACCTGGCTTGGGGCTCAATTCCAAAACAGTGAGATCAAGGGGCGCCTGGGCGGCTCAGTTGGCTGAGCCTCTGGCTCAGGTCATGATCTCACAGTTTATGGGTTCGAGCCCCACATCAGGCTCTGTGCTGACAGACAGCTCAGAGCCTGGAGACTGCTTCAGATTCTGTGTCTTCCTCTCTCTCTGACCCTCCCCTGCTCGCTGTCTCTCTCCAGAAATGAAAAACATAAAAAACAAAAAACAAAAAAACAACAAACTGAGATCATGACCTGAGCGGAACTCAAGAGCTGGATGCCCAACTGACTGAGCCATCCAGGTGCCTCTATAAATTTTTGAAAAACAAGACAGATGTGACACCCGAGCTAAAAAACTATGGTGAGGATAAAGATCCATAAATAACAGAACTAGAGAGTCAGGTCCTTCAAATTCCAACTGCCTCCAGTGACAAGAGGTCACACCAGCCAGTTTGGAACCTTGCTGGTTGCTGTCTTTCTGAGGAAGGCAATGAAGCAAGTGTCAACAATGACCACCAGACCACCCTGTAAGAATACTAGGGTCAGGGGTGCCTAGGTGGCTCTGCAGGTTAAGCGTCTGACTTTGGCTCACATCAAGATCTCACAGGTCATGAGTTCAAGCCTCGCATCAGACTCTGTGCTGACAGTGTGGAGCCTGCCTGGGATTCTCTTTCCCTCTCTCTGCCCTTCCCCCACTTGCACTATCTCAAAATAAGTAAAACTTAAAAAAAAAAAAGTGCTAGGATTAGAGAATGGGAAGTTTTAAGAGTTTGGGTATTAGGGGCTGCCAATAAGTAAAAGAAAATCCGGCTGAAGTTCTGGATTTGGAAGGCAGACCTTCACCTCGGTGCCCACCCAGGCCCAGGCTTACATCAGGGTGTTTGACTGCAGCAGGCTCTCGGGTCGGCCCAATGGAGACCTGGGGCTTTGGAGTCCATGAATGGAACTCCACAGATGAATCTTCCTGTGGAGCTTAAGCTGCTTTTTGAGTTCCTTGACCTCTGCCTTTCGTTGTTTCTTCTCGGCTCGCAACCTTTGCTTTTCTGCTTTAAGAAAGTTCTTGTCAACTTGTTTCTGGAGCCTGTGAGGTAACAGATAAAAAGTGTCAAATAAAACAAACCTCACAAAGCTTAAAGCTATTCTGAACCACCTGTAGCCACTGTCAGCGCCAGTTTCTAGTCTAACTTCTTTCTATAGTTTTCATTTCTGTCTTATTAGCTTTGGGTAATTGTCCTCATCACACACCAACTAGAAATGAACAGGAACTCCTTAAGGAGGCTGTCTGCATTTTTGTGATTCACACTCCATCACCAGAACCAAGATGCCCATCAGAGAATAAGCCTCCTTTACTTAGGGTTTTACCTGGCTTGTTCCAGAGCTGCAGGAAGACGAGGGGTGGAGAACCTTGGGTGAGAGAATGCTTCAGAAGAACCCACAACAGGTCTCCGCAACTTCAGCAGGATGTGGTTGGAGTCATGGGCATACGGCCCTGATTCACAATCTTCACAGATATTGTAGGATGGGCAGAGGCTGTGGGCAAAACATGGCAAGCGGGAAGTACCAGAGGTGGTGAGACAGGAGACGAGACTTCTACACTGATTCTATTACCAGCTAGGTGGTAACCCGAGCATGTCACCTGGCCATGCCATGTCTCTAGTTTCCTTATTAATAAAATGAGGATTAATAGACTTAACACGTATCCATTTCACAAGACAATCTATGAGAGGAAGCAAGATATGAAAGCATCTGGAACAACAGAGAGATAATCCCTGGCGATATAATTTTGTTTTGGGGAGCATAACTTTGACTGGCTCTGTTAGTCATTTTTTTTCCCCATCGTCTTTTGGTTCTGTTGGTTCAATGTACATCTGAACACAGCAACAGTCTGAATAGTTACCCTTCAAATGGTTATACTTCTTGTGGGTGGAGAATAGCTTATTTCCAACCTAGAGCTGCTATCTATGTGTGATGTGCAGAGACAGAGTACACGCAATTTACCTTTACCTATGCAGGATGTCAGAAGGCCTGCTCAAAGGTCTTCTGATAGCCATGCGTTCCAAAGTTAGTTACCTGCACTGGTAGCGCACCCCACAGATCCTCCTTTGGCAGCTGCTGCAAGCAATATGCCAGTTGAACTGGTTTTCTGGCAAAAACAGTGTTTCCTCTGAAATAGGCATGGAGATGTCTGAGGGACAGGAACCCAACGACGGGTTCTGGAGGACAAGCTTCTCATGTAATTTCTGTTCCAGTTTCTCAACTGTTTCTTTAACCACCTGTTCTCTGAACTAGAATACAGAGCAGAAAAGGGGAAAACCTTAGTTCCAAGACAGGAAAAAGGCCTGGAGATATCAAATACACCACGTACCTCCCTGTTTCTGGTATGGCATAAGAACATAATAAACGCCTGATAGTTACTAGAAAAGGTGGCAGAAGAACAACTATTCTCTTCCACAGCTAAACTGGTTCAAAGAAGACACCAAGAAATTGTTTTGATGAGTAAGCTTCTAACCTCTTCCTTCTCAAGCATAAAGGCTTGTTCCTTTCCCTTACATCTTTAGAGTCTGGCTCCCTCTTTTTTCCAGTCAGTCACTGTAGAAGTGAGGTTTCCTGACCGGAACCGTTAACACTCTTCATTCACCTGCACCAGAGGCAGCAGCCATCTGGGTTCGGATTGGTATTTCTCCCCCACTCCTCCTGTGCCAACACTGCTGCTAAAACCCAAGCCAGAGAGAACACTCACTGTCTCCAGGTAGCTCGTGAACCAGTCTGGGGGCTTGTCTTGAGGCTGCTCTGCATTATGGGGAGCAAGTGGGAGCCGCTGCAAGGAAACACAACCCAAGATCTTGGAGGTTTATTTATTTATTTTTTAATGTAATCTCTACACCCAACATGGGGCTCAAACTCACAACCCTGCGATCAAGAGCCACGTGGTCTACTGACTGACCCAGCCAGGCGCCCCTGTTTAAAATAATTTTTCTGGAGTGCTGGCTGGCTCAGCTGGTAGACCATGTGACTTTTGATCTTGAGGTCATGAGTTTAAGCCCCACGCTGGGCATGGGGCCTACTTTGAAAAAAATAACAATTTTCTTTTGTCAAATAATACAAATGTATGGTTAAAAAAAAAGTACAAAGAAGTATAAAAGGAAAACACAGTCTCTATATCATCCTATTGCCCTCTCTTCGTAAGTAACCAGTTACCAGTTTCAAAACTGGCAGAGTGGTCATACCTCTCAAATTTTTGAGGGACAGCTCAAATGTTAGACCACGGACAAAAAGACATTAGGCTAGAAAAACTGTAGAGATAAGTCCATTCCCTTCATACCTGTGTTGCAGGTTCCTCTGGGGTCTTCATGTCTGATCCTAAGACTCTCACCAGAGAAGAATAATGGGCAAGTGGCTTCTTCCCTGCCCTCACAACTGGTCGTTTTTCTGCTATGGGTGGGAGTGGGGTTTCATCCACAAGCCGGGAGCCTTCGTGGACTTGCATCTGCAGTTGGTTGCCTTGCTTAACCGCCATCTGAGAGCACACGTTAGGAATAAAAACATACTGTGCAATTCTTTCCCAAATGAAATGTCAAAGATATCTAAGCAGAAGAGGTAGAGTGAATTATGCTGCAAATATTAGGATTTACCTTTATTTTCTTAAATCAAATGGCATATACAATGTTAGTCAGCCTGCTGTTTCTTTTCCCAAAATGTTAACTAGAAATGGTTTTATTATCTAAAACACAAAAGTACATTTAATGTGGCACTTTACCAGGTAAAATGTTCAGGACTCTACTTATGCATTTTAATCTTAACTTTTCAAAAAAGTCAATCCCAGACTACCAGCACCCAAAAAACTTAAAACCAAATGCTATAATTAAGCATTTATTTTTGCATTAAGGACAGTATTTTAGAAAGCATACTTGAATGGCCACTTGTTTTTGAAGAACATCTTAAAAATGCTATTTTGAAAAGTACTTCAAGGAGCACTTGAGGTTCTAGGAAGGTACTCCAGTGTCCATGAAGAGATCAGGGGTCAAGTCTATTAGTTTCTAGCTCTCCCCACTTGTCAGTCAGTGACAAGAACAACTGCTTTTCTTTTTTTTTTTTTAATACTTATTTATTTTAACAGAGAGAGAGAGAGAGACAAACAGAGACAGAGAGAGCATGCACACAAAGAGGGGAAGGACACAGAGGGAGAGAGAATCCCAAGCAGGCTCTGCGCTGTTAGCACAGAGCCTGACATGGGGATCAATCCCACAAAGCATGAGATCATGACCCAAGCCAAAACCAAGAACTGGACACTCAACCAAGTGAGCCACCCAGGCATCCTTGATGAACTATTCTTTATTTTTATTCAGTAGGCTTAAGCTTCCATTTATTTTATTTTTTAAAAGTTTATTTATTTTGAGAGTGGGCAGGGAAGGGGCCGAGAGGCAGAGAGAGAGAGAGAGGGGGGGGGGAAGGGAGGGAGGGAATCACAAGCAGGCTCCAACTGTAAGAACAGCTTGATGCAGGGCTCAAACTCATGGACCATGAGATCATCACCTGAGCCCAAAACCAAAGTCAGATGCTTAACAGACCGAGCCACCCAGGTACCCCAAGCTTCCATTTAAAAACTGCATTCTATGGCCAAAAAGTTTAAAAAGTATTAAGATTAAGAATCAGCAAATCTTCTTAAAAGGCCACATAATAAATATCTGAGGCTTGCAGGCCATGTGGTTTCTGCTCAAGTCTGCACAAAAGCAGCCACAGACAATATGTAATAGACATGGCTGGGTTCCAATAAAACTGTATTTATAAAAACATATGGCTGGCCCACTGGCTAGTTGCCAGCCCTTGTTCTAGACCATAAGCCAAGAGGCTTTTAACAAAATGTATAGCAAAGTCTGTGGACAAAATTGCTCAAAAAAGTACTATAATGAAATGTGTTAAAATATAAACACGGGATCTTAACTATCAGGTAGTACTATGTAAAAATGTACACAAAGTCTTATTTCCTGAGACAGGGCAGGCTTATACAACATCTAGACTCTCCTGAGGTCTGAGATTTCTGACTGCATAGATAAACAGGGATTGTGGGAAGGAGAAAAGTTTGGAAGCCCGTAGAAGACCTTTTTAGTGAAACTATTGTAGCTTCTTTTTTTTTTTTTTAATATTTTTATTTATTTCTAGGAGAGAGAGAGACAGCGTGAGCAGGGGAGGGTCAGAGAGAGAGGGAGATACAGACTCTGAAATAGGCTCCAAGCTCTGAGCTGGCAGTCAGCACAGAGCCCGACGTGGGGCTCAAACCCATGAACCGCGAGATCATGACCTAAGCGAAAGTCGGACGCTTAACCGACTAAGCCACCCAGGCGCCCCAAAACTATTGTAGCTTCTGAGAATAGGGAAAGAGAAGAGCCAGCTGGACAAGGGTGAAAGGGTGTGGAGCACAGCAAGTTACAACAGCTTAAAAGCAAAGGGGAAATAAGAAGAGCACATGAAAGCTGGAGAAGAAGGAAAGTATGAAGCATGAAATAACTAAGAGATGAGCAGCTCAACTAAGAGAAACCCGGGAAGGGCCCGAATGTCCAAAACCAAGAGACTGGCTAGTAAATAAGGATTTCTGAGTAAAAACCAAGTCAGCTGGCTGAACTGCTGAGTCAGGTTGCACCCATAACAGTAATTTTAACCAGGCAACAGAAAGGGTAAATCCAGCTCCCAATTTAAAAAATCTTGCCCTTCCCTCACCTAGACCAAAAGTGATTAGGGAAAAGAGTTTTGTTGTGGACTACAAGTTCATAAAGGATAATCAAACTTTAATTTTTTTAATGTTTATTTCTGAGACAGAGAGCAAGCGAGCGAGAGCGAGCGAGCAGGGGAGGAACAGAGAGAGAAGGAGACAGAATCTGAAGCAGGCTCCAGGCTCAGAGCTGTCAGCATAGAGCCCAACGTGGGGCTCAAACTTACAGACCATGAGATCATGACCAGAGTCATATCGGAATGAGCCACCCAGGCACCCAAAGGATATAGTCAAACTTTAAAGAAAAATCTTAATTACAAAGGCGGTAACGAAAGGACAGCTGGGCACACCTTAAAGATGTGACTTTGAGAAATGCTCCGATTCATTACTGACAAGCAAGAGATGGTTAACTGGTTAGTTTATGCCTTGAATGCTCCCACTTTATAACATTCTATAGGAAATGAGGTGGAGCACCTGGCTGGCTCCGTCAGTAGAGCATGTGACTTGATCTCATGGTCATGAGTTCAAGCCCTATGTTGGACAGGAAGCCTAGTTAAAAAAAACAAAAACAACAAGGTGAAGGAAGGAGATGAAAAATGTGAACCAGAAAGCATCATTCTACACAGTTCTTTGTATTTTTAAATCCCATGACAATGACACCAAGACCAACAATGAGAGAGAACAAGATCTAGAAAGAACTTTTATATCAGGAACTGCCTTTTGCTGAGTGGTATGCCCTACTCATCATAAACTCCCTAAAAATCTGTTTTTGTTGTGTTTCATTAGTATTCCCTCATGGCTAATGGCGTTCATGTTCAAGTTTTAGTTAATAAGTATTTTAAAAATTATTTGCAAGTAAGATGAAAATAACGATTACCTTAAGTGCTTCTTCATATTCTCCTAAAAAGACAAAGAATATATATACTGTGTTATTTCTTCACCACCCCAAAAGATTCTATTTAAGTACAGCCAATTCTCACTTCTAAGAATTTTTTGCTTAAAATCCTTACACATGAACAGCTACTGCCTTTATGCTGACAAACTCCATTCCCGTCCCACTGCAAATAGAAGCCACTTGTAGATTAGTTCTGCCTCTTCAATCTCTCGCTCTCTGCTACTGGAGCCTTCCAGCTAAAAAACCTCAATTCACTAGGTTTAGTGAAACTGGGAACGCAGGGGAGTTCATGGATAGTGTTAACCCAGGCAGACCTCAAATGAATTGCAGTTTTGGTTCCAGACCCCTGCAATAAAGCAAATGCCAGGAAACTGCAAGTCAAATCAATTTTATGGTTTCCCAGTGCATATAAAAGTTATGTTTCCACTATCTGCAATCTATCAAGCAATGTAATAACATTATATCTAAAAAAATGTACATACCTTAATTAAAAAACACTTTATTGCTAAAGAATGCTAACCATTGTCTTGAGATTTTAGCCAGTCAAGTCATAAACAAAGATAACAGATCATCCCGTGATAATAACGAAAAAGTTTCAAGTACTGTGAGAATTACCAAAATGTGACACAAAGTAAACAAAAGCTGATGGAAAAAGTGACTCAGGGTTGCCACAAATCTTCAGTTTGTTAAAAAATCCAGTGTCTTCAAAGCATAATAAAGTGAAGTGCAATAAAATTATATGCCTGTTCTATCATTACAGCTGGTTAAAATCAGCTTTTGGGGCTAGCCTGGGGACCTAGCCTTTAAACGCAACATTGGTCCTATGGGAAAATGCACTCCAAACTCTGAACAACCAAACCATCTTAGAAATACACTTTGGAATACCACTTGTTTATAAGTTGACATTAACATATATACCAAATCAGGGATAAAGGCAGCATCAGGAAAACAGAGTTATATGTGTTTAACTGGGAAGCATATTTTCAAAATATTAACATCTTAAATATAAGAGAACCTTCCATTAAAGTTGTCCTTAGGGTCCAATCAAAGGCACTAATGTATATATTAAAAACTCTTATAAAATAAAAATCTGCTATGTAACTAATGGCCATGGATAAGTGATTGTGATGTCAATTTACTGTATGTTAAATTTACTGCAGCAAGATCTGAGTGTAAATGGAAACGCATATACCCATCAACAGATTAGGGCTTGAAAATTTCTTTTTTGAGAGACAGAAAGAGAGTGCACATGCACGCATGGGCTGGGGAGAAGGGCAGGGAAAGAGAGAATCCCAATCAGAGGTTTGATTCCACAACTCTGAGATCACGACCTGAGCCGAAATCAAGAGTTGGTTCCTCAGCCGACTGAGCCACCCAGGCATGATTAAGGGTTTTAAATAAAGTTGAGCTGGATCTCTCAGGAACTTACCTTGACTATTGATGGATACCTGTAAAAGGACAAAAGCAACAGTGAATTATAAACCTCCGGTCATTGGAACATTTCTGTTACTAGGACCAGCCTCACAGATAAGATGAAGAATCTCAGGTTAGGGATTCAGCTTTTCTAGTATCATGAACTAACTGTGAATAATAATTAAGGACTTATTGCTTAACTCCTGTAACCTTCTTTATTTCAGGTACATTAAGAGGCAGCATAATATAAAGGTTAAGAGACAGGCTCTGGAGTCACAGTGTATGCAATAAACCCCTTCTCTCCTATTTCTAAACTTTTGTGCCTCTGGGCAAGTTACTTAACCTCTCTGGGCTTCAGATAATAGTGTAATACCTAATATGTAATACTGTTGTTAGACTGACACATTGCAATCAGTAAAGAAAGGTTTGTCATTTTTGTTATTATAAGCTAAATGGCAGGCTGTGGTATATTTGGACTATATCACTACATAGTTTTAAAAGTTATCGCTCAAATTTCTTTCTTCGATGTTTAGTCCTTATTTCTCAACTCCATCTCAGATTCCACAGTCAGCTAAGAACATGCAATTATCAAGTACATTTAAACACTACACAAATGAGAAAAGTGTTAGTCTGAACTTTTTAATCCCCCATCATTCTTGAGAAATAAGATCCCTATCTGGACACCTGGCCATGGGTACCATCATATACTTTACCTCTTCATTTTCCTCATCCAGGTATTTTATCTGAATAGTGTTCAGATCAAATGAAACTTTTACCTGCAAATGAAATGTACATACATGATATCAAAAAAGCAGATCGTAACAGAAACCCAGAAGTCATAAAAGAAAGGGTGGGCATAGTTTCACTACATAAAAATTAAACATTTAGGGGCTCTTGGGTTGCTCAGCCAGTTAGGCACCTGACTCTTGAGTTTAGCTCAGGTTGTAATCTCACAGTTTGTGGGTTCAAGCCCCGCATTGGACTCCATGCTGACAGGTGCGGAGCCTGCTTGAGATTCTCTCTCTCCTTCTCTCCCGACTGGCACACGCACGTGAGCTTATGGTCTCTCCCAAGATAAATAAATAAACTTAAAAAAATTAGACATTTAAATGGCATAAAAGAAGAAAACCATGTCAAAAGACAAAAAATAGGGAAAATATCTGCAACTCATAACAAAGGGTTATTACCAGCAATACACAAAGATCATTTGCAAAACTACTCATCATTATGACTAACACACAATCCAGGTAAAAGTGGTATAAGTGTATAGAGACTTCACTCAGGAGAGATCAAATGTGCCTATCAAATATATGAAAAGATGTTCAACCTTAATGGTAGTCACCATTATGCAAATTAAAGCAATGAGATGTCATCTCAATAGATGGTGAAAAAATTTTAAAGCCTAACATCCAACGTTGTCAAAATTCAGGGCACTTCATACATTTCTGCATTTGCTACACTGTTCTGCAAAGCACCTGGCAGTATCTATTAAAATTTAAAATCACATGCCTTGTGACCCATTAATCTCTCTTTGGAAAACTTTATCTTACAGAACAGTGCATAAGTTTTATAGACAAAGAGATCTCTCCTGTAGTTTATTTTATAATGGTAAAAAGAAAAACAACAATAACAAAAAAAAAACCCTTCTGACCTTGAGGGTACTGAGTAAGTGAAATAACAACAATGAACCCACAGATACAGACAGGACACTGGTGGTAGCATGGGGTGGGAGGTGGGTGAAATGGGTGAAGGTGGTTAAAAGGTATGAACTTCTGAAGACTTTCCACCATTTCTTTTCCTTTTTTTTTTTTTTTTTAATGTTTTATTTATTTCTAGGAGACAGAGAGAGACAGCGTGAGCAGGGGAGGGTCAGAGAGAGAGGGAGTCACAGACTGAAACAGGCTCCAGGCTCTGAGCTGACAGTCAGCACAGAGCCCAACGCGGGACTCGAACCCATGAACTGCGAGATCTAAACGAAAGTCGGAACGCTTAACCGACTAAGCCACCCAGGCGCCCCATTTCTTTTCCTTTTTAGTTATCATACCACATAACCAAATAAAAGCAGGTTTTTACCAAAGGGTTTCATTGGATAAACATGGTTATATAGGAAGTAAAACATTCACTACTGCAAACCAAACAAAAGCCAGAAGAGTACAAAGGGCAAACCAAGAGGAGGGAAGGTACTGACAACAACAAAAAAACAGATGAGCAACCAACTTGACAATAAACTATTTGCAAAAAAAAAAAAAAAAGAATTTAAAAAATTTAAAAAATAAAATAAAAAATATATTAAAAAACAGATGAGCTGTTAAGCAACTTTTTTTTTTTTTAAATATTTATTTTCGAGAGAGAGAGCACAGGAGGGGAGGGGCAGAGAGAGACAGAGACACAGAATCTGAAACAGGCTCTAGGCTTTGAGCTGTCAGCACAGAGCCTGACATGGGGCTCAAACCCATGAACCATAAGATCATGACCTGAGCCAAAGTTGGACGCTCATCCAACTGAACCACCCAGGCGCCCCATGCTCAGCTTTTTTCTTTTAAGATTTAAACAAAATTTTAAGCAATCTCAACACCCCACTAGGCACTTGAACATACAACCTCAAGATCAAGAGTCATGTTCTGTGTACTGAGCAAGTCATGTTCTCTGACCTAGCAAGAAAAACAATTAGCTCTTGCAAAACAGGTTATATCCTTAGTGGTTCACAAACCACAGTAACATATCTGCTCTCAGGCAGGAGAACATTTCCCTGGAGCCTGTGTAGGGTGGGGTCCACACCAATTCATTCCTCAGACTGTTTCTAAAATTAACAGGCTTTCCAAGTCCTAGCTGCAAATTAAAGAATTTGTTTATTTATTCTCTTGGGGTGGGGTGGGGTGGGGAGAATATTGCCTATATGAATATTGAACCCCTCTCAAAAGTAATTTTCCAAAATGCCTAGAAAAGGTAAATATGATAGCTATCAAACGACATTGCTAAAAACAGCTACCTTTGGAAAAATTAGGCTTAAAGGACGGCTAACACTCACCATAGCTTCGACATCAGCCCAAGTTGTATTTTCTGGGTCGGAAACCAGAAAGCTTTGAGTTTCATTTTTGAAAGTCACATTTAGAGTAACCTGTGGTTCCATGCTGTGGGGCTAGAGTTGAGAGGATGGGTGAGAGAGAAAACACATTAAAAAGGGTTCTATAAACTGCATAAACATTCATTCAACGAATACGTGTGAAGGCCTAATATGGGTTAGGGTAGGAAGACATGACAGCAAAGGAGAACACAGTATCTCTGCTCTTCTGCTACTTACAACCTGGTGGGTAACTTAAAACAAATCTCACTGTTAAATGTTTGCTGAAACAGTATACATTTTGGCCACATCCACAGAAATCCTCAAACAGTTGTAAAATTCTTTTGGATTTATGGAACTTTATAAGATTAGTTAATTCAATAGATACCACTGAATATCCACTAGTAGCAAGATACCAACAAAGATGAAGAACACCCATTGGTCTCTACCCTCAGGGAATTTACATTCTCATAGCTTTAAAGCTACATTCAACATTTTTCCTTGAAAAGCAGCCTTTTCCTAAATTGAGCAACCCAGGCTCTTTATTAAGATCAGTTTTGGGGCACCTGGGTGGCTCAGTTGGTTAAGCATCCGACTTTGGCTCAGGTCATGATCTCACGATTCATGGGTTCGAGCCCCACGTCGGGGTCTGTGCTGACAGCTAGCTCAGAGCCTGGAGTCTGTTTCAGATTCTGTGTCTCCCTCTCCCTCTCTGACCCTCCCCTGCTCAGGCTGTCTCTCTCTCAAAAATAAATAAAACATTAAAAAAAAATTTAAGATCAGTTTTAACAATTTAGAAGCCAATATACTAGCCAAGAAACTACACAAGGGTAGCAGTCAACACTTTCATCCAAGTTCATGTGTGGGTTTTTTTTTTTTTTGATAGTTTTACTTTCTTTTCTTTTATGGAGAATTTTATACATAAAAGTGGAGAATCATGAACATAGAACTATAATAAACAACTCAAGGCTACCCTCGTTTTGTCTATTCTTCTGTATTGCTCCAAAATCCCGCAATATAGATTGACCACAGTCAACTAATGTTTTGACCACACTATTGTAATCTAATTAAAAAAAAAAACACCTATTATGGGAAATTTTAAACATATACAAAAGAAGAAAGATTAATATACAATGAACTCCCAAGGACCCATCAGGAATTTTCCATAATTATCAACAACCCACAACTAATCTTGTTACACCAATACCCTTTCCCTATTGGATTATTTTGACAAACAACCATTATTTCATCCATAACATAATTATGTAACCCTTAAGAAAATAAGAAATTTGCCTAAGAAGTTAACAATTCTATAATCTAATGTTTGTTCTGGTCGGTTGTTTTTAAATAAGAATTTTATTTACTGATGAGTTGTTAGAGTTTAAGTTTATTCATTTATTTTGGAGAGAAAGAGAGCCTGCTCAGAGGCACATGTGGGGGAGGGGCAGAGAGAAAGGCAGAGAGAATCCCAAGCAGGGTTTGGCACCATCAGCACATAGACCAATGTGGGGCTCGAACCCATGAAACATGAGATCATGCCCTGAGCCAAAATCAAGAGTCGGATGCTCAACCAACTGAGCCACCCAGGCACATCTAGATTGTTTTGTTCTTATGACTCTGTGAAAAAATACTTTATTAAAATCTAAACCTAAGTTGCAATAGGAAAGGTCATCTTTTAAACATATTCATCAGCAAATATTTTAAGAAATCTCTTGAAAGAATCAGATTCTGCTCTAGGCAAATGGAGAAAGGAAATGAACAACTATGTCTCAAGAGTTTGCAGTGTAATGGGGGAGGTAGCTAAAGGGCTGAGAAGAGCTGGGCTCCAGACACAGCTCTGACACATTACTAGCTATGTACATAACAGCAAGTCATTTGAACTGAGCAGATTGGTTGCTTAATCTGTAAAACAGGTCAAACAAAAATGTGTGTGCAAGTTTTCTGAAAACATTACTCAAACACAAAAATTATAATAACAAATCAGTCTTTAGAAGCCAAAATAGTCCCGTTTGTCCACGATATAATGTACTCTCCTGTGAAACAATACAATTGAGAGTGTCATTAAAAAGGACTTTGGGAGTGCCAGGGTGGCTCAGTTGGTTAAGAATCTGACACTTGACTTTTGATTTTGGCTCAGATCATGATCTCACGGTTCACAGGGTCAAGCTCTGCGTCTGGCTCCGTGCTGAGAGTGTGGAGCCTGCTTGGGATTCTCCCTCTCCCTCCTCTCTCTCTGCCCCTCCTCTGCATGCGTGCTCTCTCTTTCACTCTCTCTCTTAAAAACAAAACATTAAAAGGACTTTGAACTTTCTGAGGATCAGAGATTTTTTAAAATTCAAAACCAATCATCCTCCAATTTTTTTTTTTCATTCTTTGTCCCTACCTACAGTCAAGGTCACAACCAAAACAATAGCAGTTTCTAGCACAAATCTAGTGACATCTAATATTCATTCATATGGAATGCAATTCTAGGGGTCCTTAACATTTGGACAGAACTCCTCCCCAGGACAACTTTCTAGATTCTTGAGGGGGAAAAAAAAATCTGGGAAATGAAGTAACTGATTCAGTCAGCCAAAAAGTGGATATTCTGAATCACTTTCTTATTTTTCAACTTCCCAGAAACACTTCCACTCTTTTGAGAGTCCAGGAGGAAACTAATCTAACGCCCCTTGTCTCAAATTACACAATTAAAATTAGTTTAGATATCTTGGAGCTCATCCAGCTGGTAGGCTGATGAGAGAAAACAGGAAGTGGGGGATTCTAGTTTAGCTGGAACACATCCAGGTCTTCTTAAAGAACTGCCTATTTCTGTTTGGCTTTTATGTGAAAATTCTTTCAGCAAGGGCATTAATCTTGACTTTGTGGAAATACCAAAGCTATGGTTAGCACCATCTGATCTTGTAGCTTTAAAAAGCCAGTAAAGTCTGATGGCTGGGTCCTAGGCCTTCAGCTTTCAAAACTGACCTTATTATAAGTTCATGCCACTGGCTCACCTTTGCTTGGCACAAGTCAGGGTTTCCTCTACGTCATTTTTTTCAGGATACCAAAAATCCCTTTAGTGAAGCGGACGTGGGAACCTGAGCTTTGATTACCATCTCCACCAAAGGCCTGACAAGCTATCTGGGGGTAAAAACATGGGACATACTACTGGGTGCTTGACAAAAAGGAAAAACGGTGCCTTTCCAAAACCAAAGGCCTCTGACCAAGGAGATATCTTTACAAGGTTCTCAACAAGCGGGAAGGAGGGGGGAGGGGAGGCTGTGTGGGCACTGTCATTTTTTTTCCTTGCAGACTTTATCCTCGTCCCCCAGTTATCGTTTCCCTAGCCCTCCATGTCCCCAAGACCGTGTCACCATCCCCTGAGGAATCTCGCTTTCTTTGCCTAGGTCCTCTTTCTGCTAGAGTCTCGGCCTTCTATCAGCAGATGCCAAGCGTTCTGAGCCATGGACCCTCCATCTCTGTGGCAGTAGCCGCAGCCCTCAGCCCCTTGGCCCGCACGGCTCTCTCAACCAGTTAAAAAACTGGCTGCCCCCAGACATAGAAAAAGTCGCCCCTCTCTTTTTGCAGGACCCCTTCCTTAAACTTCCCCTAGCTCTCTCAGTGGCGATATGCTCCCACCCCTCTGTAACCGCAGCTACATCCTTACCAGCTCCCCGCCCCCGGGGGGCGCCTGCCGGAGGCCAGTGCAAAAACCGTTCGCTGCCAGCTCCGCTGCTATCCCTGCGGGGTAAATCTAACATGGCGGATAGAAATAGGGCCTAGCCCCCAGTTTCTGAGTTTCCGACAAGATGATTGGCTCTTACCAGCTGTCTCTCAAAACGACCACCCCCCCTTGATTGGCCGAGCATGCGTGGCAGGGGCGGGGCAACCGCAGCCAGAACGGCACAACAACAACAAACACTGGGGCAGAAGGGCGGAACTACAAGTGCGCAGTCGTGGGTCGGGGCCCATTACCCCTTCCCAGGTATATTCGGCGCCCACTGCGTTCCCTTAGGTCACTGACCTCAGTGGACTCCTTGCCCGAGACTTGCGGGACTGGATGGGAATTGTAGTCTTCCTGGGACTTGCAGGTTCTTTAGCCTATTCTCCGCTCTCAAGATGTGAAAAATTAATACTCCAATCCATATCTGTTGACGTGCGTAAGCGCACGGAGCTCTTCAATCTGTCTACCGGATTGCTGTGACAATCTTGCCCGCTTCCGGTGTCGGAAGCGCCTCTCCATAAGACTACAGTTTCCAAGGAACACTGTGGCGAAGGCCTTTCGATCCGCAATGCATGCTGGAAATCGTAGTTTTCCCCACACAATCCTTTTATTTACCTAAACTGGAGCTTTCCATGGCGGCGGAAATTCGGGAACGGAGCCTCCTTTTGCGACTGTTTCAGGCAGTATCTTGCGCTCCTATTCGGGCCTCAGTAGTGATTCCGACCCTAGTCCCGCATTCTCTGTGACGTAATTAGCCGCAACTGAAAGTGTAGAGGTGAAGGGGCAGGGGCCTCATAGAAAACTGGGGGAGCATTCTCTCTTCCGTCCCTTTCTAATTACGTAAGGCGGGGGAGACTGGATGGCCAATCAGGGGTCCGGAAAGACTCTCGGCTCTTTTAGCTCCGCCCTTCCGTAACGTGTTTAGATCCTGTATTCTGAGAGGTTCTCGCTACGCGGCTGCGGACTGTTTCCGTGGCAACAGAAAAGCGCGGGAATTACAGAAAAATTGAAAAGGGCGACTGTGCGGCAAGAGCTCCCTGAGGTTTTTCTGGACTGAGGGCGGTCCGGGAGGTTTTTATGTAAGTGGGGCACTGGGCCCGGGAAGCCCCGACGCTTTGCTCTGGGTAAAGGTGAGAGAACTCGCCGGAAGGGACAGGGCCCGAGGGGTGCTCCGAGGGACCGGCAGGGAACAGGTAGGGAGAGAGTGGGGGAGAACAAGATGGGTGTTACCTGGCAGGGGCGGGCGGAGGGAGGGTGGAACCAGAGAAGCCTAAGACGTTAAGTCTGGGGAAATTGTGGGGAGGGGGACACCTTGTGGTTCCCGGGGTGGGGGTGGGGGAGGCACTGAAGACAAGGGAGGGAGCGGGGTGTCCGAGGGTGACAGGAACTGGCATGTGTCCTGAAGGGAATATCATAGTGTAAAAAGACGGGCTGGGATGTGTGAAAAGGGGATCCTGAGGAAAGAAAGGGAGCGGGAATGTGTCGGAGAATAGGAAGGGGGTGGGTTTTTTTTTTTTAAAACTTTTTATACTTTATTTTATATTTGAGAGAGAGAGAGAGAACACAAGCAGGGGAGGGTTAGAGAGAGGGAGACACAGAATCTGAAGGAGGCTCCAGGCTCTGAGCTGTCAGCACAGAGCTCAACGCGGGGCTTGAACTCACAAGCAGTGAGATCATGACCTGAGCTGAAGTCAGACGCTTAACCGACTGGGCTACCCAGGCGCCCCGGAAGGGGGTGGATTTTGAGCGAGGGAGAGCCCTGAAGAAAGAACTGGCTTCATACGCGTTTCCTAGAAGGGACAAGAAGAAAGTAGAGGGGTGTCAGCAGTCACGGATGTTTCTGGTATGGAAGTGCCTAAAGGGATCCCGAGATGAATGCACACCAGTGGGAAACCCTGGGGAAGAGCAGGGGTGGGGAGCATGGGTTGGTGTTGGTTTGTTTTTGTTGAGTTTGGTTTTAAGCAAGATAAAGAAAAGAGCCAGGTGATTGGAGAAATATGAGGCTACCATCACTCACTCAGTTACTCCCCTGTGGCTTTTTCTTGGAGAGAGGAAAACACCAAAAGGAAGTGGTTGGAGGCTATATGTGAGGAAAAAATAGAGAACTTAAATGGTCTTTAATTACAAAAAACAACTTAAAATTTTTTAAATGTTTATTTATTTTTAGAGAGAGACAGAGTGTGAGCAGGGCAGGGACAGAAAGACAGAGACACAGAATCTGAAGCAGGCTTCAGTCTCTGAACTGTCAGCACAGAGCCCAGCTCGGGGCTCGAACTCACCAACCACGAGATCATGACCCGAGCCAAAGTCTGATGCTCAACCAACTGAGCCACCTAGGCGTCCCAGCGATTTTTTTGAATTAAAAAACAATAAAGTTTTTGTCATTAATTCTATGGTTGGTATAATCTTAAAGCACTCCAGTCATAAGCTTCTCTTATTTAAAAATGACATTTAGGGGCACCTGGGTGGCTTAGTCGGTTAAGCGTCCGACTTTCGCTTAGGACATGATCTCGCTGTCGGGCTCTGTGCTGACTGCCAGCTCAGAGCCTGGAGCCTATTTCGGAGTCTGTATCTCCCTCTCTCTCTGACCACCCTCCCCCCCCCGCTCATGCTGTCTCTCTCTCTCTCTCTCCTAGAAATAAATTTAAAAAAAAAATAAAAAAAAATAAAAAAATAAAAATGACATTTAATGAAACTAGGCTGTTTTTCTTACAAATCTTTTTAAAGTGACTTGTGTATGTGTGTGTGTACATGTGTATATATATACGTGTGTGTGTGTGTATATATACACACACACACACACACATATATATATTTGTTTATCCCTTAAAATTCATTGGAACAGGGAGAAATGGATTTATCTGCAGATCGTGTTGAAGAAGTACAAAATGTCCTTAATGCTATGCAGAAAATCTTGGAGTGTCCCATCTGGTAAGTCAATAGAAGGGTTTATTAATTTGAGATTCTTCCTTACTTGATTATATCCTATGCAAATAGGTAGAATTGACCTTACATATTAAGGGGAAAAGTTTATAATATCTATTAAAATTAGACTATAAAAGTTGTTGCTTTTCTTAACTCAAGAGCTTTGGGAATATAGGAAATTACTCTATTTTCTCCCCTCTGCTCCTCCCCTTCCCTTACTTCCTTAACACATTCACCTCCCTATCTTTCCTAGACCACAGACTGTGGTCTGATGGTTCTACTATGGGGTAGGGATCTGGTTTGGAGTAAGTGCCCTTTTCATCCAGGCTCTAAAAACAGCTTGATCACTTGCAATGGGCATAGTTAATATATAAAATCACAAATGATTGGTGGTTGTGAATGGGTAGGTCTCCAGTTGAAACTAGCCCTGTATATTTAAGTAAGAATACTGGGGCTCCTGGCTGGCTCTTGATTTCCACTTTTTTTTTTTTTATATATATATTTATTTTTGAGAGAGAGAGTGAGTATGAGCAGGGGAGGGACAGAGAGAGGGGCGGACAGAGGATCCCAAGCGAGTTCTTTGCTGACAGCAGCGAGCCTCATAAGGGTCTTGAACTCATAAACCATGAGATCATGACCTGAGCCGAAGTCTGATGCTCAAGTCTGAGCCACCCAGACGCCCCACTTGATCTCCACTCTTGATCTCAGGGTTGAGTTCAAGCCCCACATTCGGTGTAGAGATTACTTAAAAATGAAAATATGGGGCGCCTGGGTGGCTTAGTCGATTAAGCGTCTGACTTTCGCTTAGGTCATGATCTCGTGGTTCGTGGGTTTGAGCCCCGCATCGGGCTCTGTGCTGACTGCCAGCTCAGAGCCTGGAGCCTGTTTCAGAGTCTGTGACTCCCTCTCTCTCTGACCCTCCCCTGCTCACGCTGTCTCTCTCTCTCTCCTAGAAATAAATAAAACATTAAAAAAATAATAATAAATAAATAAAAATAAAATCTTTAGAGAAAAAAAAGAATACTGCAAATCATAAAAGCCTTTGGTAAGACTCTGACTTTTGAGTGGGCCTGTTCTTCATCTATAAAATAAAGAGGGACTAGAATATTCAAGGTTTTGGGGCACCTGGGTGGCTCATGGTTAAGCCTCTGACTCTTGATTTCCGCTCAGATCATGATCTTGTGGTTTGTGGGATTGAACCCACATTAGGCTCTGGCATGGAGCCTGCTTGGGATTCTTTCTCTCCCCCTCTCTCTGCACCTCCTGTGCTCATGCCTGTACATTCTCTCAAAATAAATAAACATTAAAAAATATATATATTCAAGGGTTTTTTAAGTTGAGGCATAATTTACATACAGTGAAATGTAGAGATCTTAAGTGCGCAAGTCAATAAGTTTTAACAAGTGTATATATCTGTGTAACATTTCCATCACCCTAGAAAATTCAGGAGCTCTTAACTTGCTGACCCTTCACGAAGTTTGGAGGCCTAGGGCTAGAACTGCATTTTAATGTAATTAGTTTCTTTTATAATTTTATATTTTTTATTTTATGCGCTTAAAAGCATTACTCTAAGAAGGGCATTCATTTGCTTCACTGGCTGCCAGAGGTTATGAGCCCCACAGTCACTAGGTGACATATATGGTAGTCATGAAATCTGCAAAATAATGAAAAACCATACCTCAGAATGTCTTGGTGAAAAGCCAGAAAGGAGATTTAGAATCTTTATTCTTCTTCTCTTTACTCTGGTTGTTCTGGCCTCTTAACTCTTCTTCAGACTAGAACATACTCTCCTGCTTCGGAGCTTTTATGTTTGCTTTTCCCTCTGCCTGGAATGTTCTACCCTTGATAATTGCATGGCTTACAAATCTTGACTGAAATACCACCTTTTCAAAGAGACATTTCCAGACCACCCTATTTAAGATGGTAACACTCTGGGCACCTGTTTGGATCAGTCGTTAAACATCTGACTTCCGCTCAGGTCATGATCTCTCGGCTGGTGAGTTTGAGTCCCACATCAGGTGAGTTTGAGCCCCGCATATGTGAGCATGAGCCTTACAGGAGCTCAAACCCTGCTTCCAGTGAGCCCCACTTCTCTCTTTCTCTCTGTCCCTCTGAGCTCCACTTTTCTCTTTGTCTCTCTCTGCACCTTGCTCACTTGTGCCCCCCCCAAAAATAAAAATAAAATGATAACACCCTTACCCCTAACACACTCTGTATTTCCCTTTCCTGTTTTTTTTTTTCTCCAGAGCTCTTATTACTATCTAACTTTCCTTATAATTTGTTTATCCTTTTTTTCTACCCTTACAGAATTTAAACTCCATGAAAGCAGGAGCTTTTATTTGTTTACTTCTGTATACTTAGTATATATCTGGGACATAGTAGCCACTCAGTAAACATTTGTTGAAGGTATAAAATAATAAGCTAAATTGGTCCTTTGTTAGTTTAATGGGTTTTAATATGGTGATGGTTAGTGGTGGGTAACATTAAAAAAAATGAGTTGGAAAGCTGCACATATTGCCCCTTACCTTCAATAAAGGAGAGTAAATTTAAGTACATTTTCCTTTGTGCTTCTTAAAGTTTTTTTTCATATTTGGAGTCAAGAAATTAAGATTAAAGAACATGCAAGTTGTGTTTCCAGAGAGATACAAGATTTATTAGTAACCCCCCTCTCCCTTGCCCCTCAACATTTCAACTAAATAAAAACAAGAGCTAACTGAGATTTATAGCCTACTTTATGAATCATCAAAGCCAGAGAAACAGAAAATGACAACTGGAAAAAAATGGCTTTTGAAAAAACATAACACTTATTCATAATAATTACAAAGAGTGATCAAAAAGTCCTCAATAGTGTGGCATCTGGGTCCATTTTACACTTCCATGGGACTCTGTTATAAATGTTATATAAATGTAATGTTCTTTCTCATTCTGGCAAATTAAACCATAAATTAAAAAACCAACCAATTAATTTGATGGCAAATTAAACCATCAATTAAAAAACTCAAATACATACAAAGTAAAAACACAAAAATGAAAGTTAATGCTAAATTTTCATTCTCAGGGACCTGTATGTTAGCCATTGTGTGTTTTCCAGCTCCTTGTTATTATTTTTTAAGATCTATTTTCTATTAGCAATGGACTTAAGTTCTTAAACTAAAACTTTTCATTCTGGTTGTTGTTAAACTTTAGACTAGTTCACGTGGGAAGTTCTAGGATGGGAATCATACCTACTCCACTTTTTGTTTGTTTTAAAGTTTTTATAATTTATTTTGAGAGAAAGAGAGAGCGCACACACACACATACCTGTGAGTGGGAAAGGGGCAGAGAGAGAGAGAGAGAGAGGGAAAGAGAGAGTACCAAGCAGCCTCGGAGCTGAGAGTGCAGAGCCTTACAGAAGGCTCGAACTCGTGAACCTTGAGGTCATGACCTGAGCTGAAATCAAGAGTCAACGCCTAACTGACAGCCATCGAAGGCGCCCCTGTTGTTTGTTTAACAGTTAGAACAATAGAATTTGCAAGTATGTCTTAATAAATGATTCTTGATTGGGCCGGAAAGTGTTACTGATGGTAGCTAGAGAGTAGGTTTCCAACTTGTTTGAGGTCTTTAGAGCTAAAATACTTTCTGCCTGTCTCTAAGTTATCATTGACATTTACTTCTGATAATTAGTAGTTCTTTCTAACTTTTTACACACAACCATATAGCATTTTTGACTTTCTGAAGAGTTTGCTAAAATGTGTATCCTGGTGGGTGGTGGTGATTTTTCAAACCTAACCTGGCTTCTTTTTCCAATTATTTACTCATGTCAGAAGCCCAAATGCAAATATGCAGAAGGTCTAAATTCCCTGAGTCGAAAAGGATTTAAAATATTTGAAGGGCACCTGGATGACTCAGTCACTTACGCAGTCTGACTCTGGATTTTGGCTCAGGTCATGATCTCACTGTTGGTGAAATTGTGCCCCACACTGATAGTTCAGAAGGTTCTGAATTGGGATTCTCTCTTCTCTCTCTTTCTCTTTGTCCCTCCTCTGCACACTTTCTCTCAAAATCAATAAACTTAAAAAAATAATATTTGAATCATCTTTAAAAAAATATTTTTTAATGTTTATTTTTTGAGTGAGAGAGAGACAGTTGGGGAGTTGGGGAGGGGCAGAGAGAGAAGGAGACAGAATCTGAAGCAGGCTCCAGTTGTCAGCACAGAGCTGTCAGCACAGAGCTGTCAGCACAGAGCCCAGTGCGGGGCTCGAACCCACGAACTGTGAGATCATGACCTGAGCTGAAGTCAGATGCTTAACTGACCGAGGCATCCAGGCGCCCCTTGAATCATCTTTATAGTGCACATTTACTTTCAACAGGATCTAAAAGAGGACTAACTTTTTTCTTTCTATTCCCATTCCCTTTTCAAGGTTTTTTTTCCAACCGTCATTACCTTTTTACATATCGGAGTTTTCATCCATTTTAAGTTTGTGTTTACAGTATGTTTCTATAGCTTGACTTATAATTACCATGCTGAAACATAATTATTTCAGAATTGAGGCAGTGGTGAGAATGAAAGCCATCTGGTATCATAGCTAAATCCAATTTTGCCTTTACTGAGAATTTCTTTGATATGTAGCTTATCTGAAGAATAGTGATTTAGTAGCAAATCAGAGTTCTCTTTGTTGGGTGGTTTTTCTTTTTAAAATCACATTAAATCCAGATAATAATTCTCACATTGGTACAAGTCATCTCAGGTTGTGAACATTTTCCCGAGTAGCATTTAATTTTATTCTGACAATAACCTGAAGAGACTGGTAGAGTGGATGACAGAAGGAACCTGATGTTCAGATCAAGGGCTTGGCCTGAGGTCACTCTGCTAATAAAAAAGGGAACCGATAGTAGAAACCGGGCCTTCTGACTTATTCTGATATTCTTCTCTCTGTTACCCTGTGCTGCGTCAGAAGCCCCATGATCACAAGAGTTGTGTTACCAAACCTTTCACAACGAGCATATTGTCCCTCAGCTTTTCTTGTGATCCTTTTCTAAAAAGTGAAACATTTAATGGCAAGATCCACATTCCTGTTGCACACAGGTTCCCTGTTTTTTGATGTCCTGGATGAACTGTACCAAAGATCCGTTGCTAAAGCTCTCATTCAGAATAAAAGATAAAAACTTAAAATCACCTATAGGTTCTTACCTGTTCAGGCTCCCAGCTGCCTCTCCGAGCTCTTCTACTTGTGCTCCCCCCATCCTATTCGCTGTCCTTCAAAATCTCTGCTCCCTCTGCTGGATTGTTCTTCCCCCAATTGTTGCACAGCTTGTTTCCTCACATTAGCAACTGTCTGCCAATGTCCCCTTCTCAGTGAGGTGACATCGATCACCCTGTATCCCCCCTACCCCCCAGCATTCCCTATTCCTGTTAGCAGGCTTTATTTTTATTTCTAGCCCTTATTCTCCTAGTTCTTGTTTACTTCTCAGTTAACTGTCTGCCCCAGCTAGAATGAAAGCTCTATGAGGACAGGCTTTGTTTCGTCCACTGCTGTATATCCCATCCCCAGAAACGGTACTTGCCTACCGTAGGTGCCCAATGACTGCTTGGTCTATTAATAAATGAAAGAGCCTCAAGATCTTAAGTTTTTGGGGGTGCCTGGGTGGCTCAGTCGATTAAGTGTCGGACTTCGGCTCAGGTCAGATCTCATGGTTTGTGGGTTTGAGCCCCGCATCGGGCTCTGTGCTGACAGCCAGCTCAGAGCCTGGAGCCTGTTTCAGATTCTGTGTCTCCCTCTCTCTCTGACCCTCCCCTACTCATGCTGTCTCTCTATCAGAAATAAATAAAACATTAAAAAAAAAATTAAAAAAAAAGATATTAAGATTTTGTAGAAAATAAAAAAATTTTTGTTAATAGACCCACAGGAATGGGAATTTGGGTGACCAATTTTCTCAAAATTTTAATAGTTTTCTAAGTTTTATTTTCCAAATTTAGTTCAGTGAGTATTTATTACATTCTTTTTTCAAAGTGATCACAAGCCAAGCATTGTTACCTTTCTGAAGTGACGTAAGAAATGTCCTAGCACACAGTGCCACCTGTAAAGTGTTCTTGCCAAAAAACTGAACCTGAATTTGATAGAGCCTGTAGGTCTAGTTTATAGGAAACAGAGGCAAGAGGAACATGCTAAACCATATCATAGGGTTACAATCAGTAAAATCCTGAATGTGGGAAATGATGTAGATCAAATGATGTACTTTAAAAACTTTTTTTCTTTTTATTTATTTATTTTGATAGAGTGAGCAGAGGAGGGGTAGAGAAAGAGAAGGAGAGAGAGAATTCCAAGCAAGCTCCACACTGTCAATGTGAAACCCTACACGGGGCTAAAATGCTTGAATCATGAAGTGAAGACCTGAGCTGACACCAAGAGTCAGACACTCAACCAGCTGAGCCACCCCAACACCCTCAGATGACATACTTCTTAAATGACAAGGGGGGAAAAGGAGGGAAAATCTATAGATTAAAAGACATTTGAGGGGTGCCTGGGTAGTTCAGTCAGTTAAGCATCCAGCTTTGGCTCAGATCATGATCTCCCAGTTTCTGAGTTTGAACCCTGAGTCGGGCTCTGTGCTGACAACTTAGAGCCTGGAGCCTGCTTTGGATTCTGTGTGTGTGTCTCTGCCCCTCCCCTGGTTATGATCTCTTTCTCTCTTTCTCTCTGTTTCTCAATATAAAAAACATTAAAAAAAAAAAAAAAGACACTTAGGACATATCAACCAAATGCAATGCATGGATCTTATTTGGATTCTGATTTAAACAGATTTAATTATTAAATTTTAAGAGATAAGTGAGAGAAATTGGAATATTATGTAATAGATGATACAAAAGAAATTATTTTTTTAAGAGTAATAATGGTTTCATGACCATCCTGAAAAGGTCTTTATCTTTTATTTTTTAAATTTTTTTAAACTTTTTTTTTTAATGTTTTATTTACTTCTGAGAGAGAGAGAGACCGCATGAGCAGGGGAGGGTCAGAGAGAGAGGGAGACACAGAATCTGAAGCAGGCTCTAAGATCTGAGCTAGCTGTCAGCACAGAGCCCGACGCGGGGCTTGAACCCATGAACCGTGAGATCATGACTTGAGCTGAAATCTGATGCTTAACCGACTGAGGCGCCCAGGCACCCAGATCTTGACTTTTAAAAAATATGTTCTGAATATTTATAATTGTAATGAATGATTCCTGGAATTTATCTTAAAATATTTTTAGGGGCGCCTGGGTGGCTTAGTCGGTTAAGCATCCGACTTTCGCTTAGGTCATGATCTTGCGGTTCATGGGTTCGAGCCCCGCGTCGAGCTCTGTGCGGACTGCCAGCTCAGAGCCTGGAGCCTGTTTCAGAGTCTGTGACTCCCTCTCTCTGATCCTCCCCTGCTCACGCTGTCTCTCTCTGTCTCCTAGAAATAAATAAAATTAAAAAAAATATATTTTTAATGTTTATTTTTGGGAGAAAGAGAGAGCACATGTGTGTATATGCGTGTAAGCAGAGGAGGGGCAGAGAGACGGAAACAGAATCTGAAGTGGGCTCTATGCTGACAGCAGAGAGCCTGATGTGGGGCACAAACTCAAGAACTGTGAGGTCATGATCTGAGCCAAAGTTGGTGCTTAATTCACTGAGCAACCCAGGCACCCCTCTTGGAATTAATTAATTTTTTTTTTAGCGTTTATTTATTTTTGAGATAGAGAGAGACAGAGCCTGAGCTGAGGAGGGGCGAAGAGAGAAGGAGACACCGAATCTGAAACAGGCTCTAGGCTCTGAGCTGTCAGCACAGCCTGATGCGGGGTTGAAACCTATGGACCGTGAGATCATGACCTGAGCTGAAGTCGGACGCTTAACTGACGGAGCCACCCAGGTGCCCCGAAATTTATTTTAAAGTAATCTGGGCTTAGGGTGCCTGGGTTGCTCCATTGGTTAAGTGATCAACTCTTGATTTTGGCTCAGGTCAAGATTTTGTAGGTTCGTGAGTTCGAACCTCTCATTGGGCTCTGCACTGATAGTGTGGAGACTGCTTGGGATTCTCTCTTTGTTCCTTTCTCTATCTGCCCCTCCCCACTCTCTCTCTCTCTCAGAATAAATAAACTTGAAAAAAAAATCTGGGTCTTGAGTGGGTATTGGTGTGTTAATAAGATTGGCTTTGAGTCGAAAGTTGTTCTGAGTGATAGTACATGGAGTTAATTTTACTATTTTATTTGTGTAAATATTTTAAGTTTTCCATATTAAGAATTTAAGTGGCGCCTGGCTGTCTCAGTCCATAGAGCATGTGACTCTTGATCTCAAGGTCCTGAGTTTGAGTTCCATGTTGGATAAAGATTACTTTAAATTAAAATAAAATAATAAATTTAAAATAAAAAGGCAGTTAAATGTGAAAAAAGTGCTGTCAGGGAATCCAAAAGAAATACAAGTAGTTTTTTGTCTTTGTAGAGCTTAAAGTTTAGTTAAGATATAGGATGTTTCTCCAAAAAGAGAGCTCAAAAAAGTCTATCAGTGAAAACTAATTAATAATGGAGCAATGTCAGCTAATCTTTTAAATGCTAAAGATAATAATAATAAGATAGTATAGAGTGTTGAGTAGAGTAATATATTCTCTTTTGATGTCTGAAAGCTCAGGAGGGTGAGGATCCTGTTCTCTGCTGTATTTTGGCTCCTAGTACAGCAGACATTTAATAAATATTTATGAAATGAACTTAAAGCCTCACCTCAGACTCAGTTACAGCAACTTAAAGTTGAACTTCTTTACCAAGAATATACTTATTTTGAAATGAATTATTGAGCCTCGTTTCTTATTTATTTATTTATTTTTATTTTTATTTTTTTTTGTATCCTTCTAGTTTGGAATTGATCAAAGAGCCTGTTTCCACAAAGTGTGATCACATATTTTGCAAGTAAGTTCAAATGTTTTATGCTTCTTCTTCGTAACACAGGAAATACCTAACTTTGTAGAAGCTTTAGCTACTTCAGTTAAGTGAAAAAGAAAAATCTAACTCTGCTTCGTTATCCCTCAGAGTAACTTAGAAAGTCGCTGGAAGTTGGTTGTAACCATAGTTCTTGGGAAAATATTGGCACATTTATCTGGTGGGATGTGAAATCATTTGGAACAGCTGTTTGTCTTTGTGTCCATGGGTGGAGGCCGATTGCAAGCAATTGTGCAATAAGCAAGTGGTGTTTCAGCTTTCCCTCTTTCTCCTTCCTGGTATTGCTTTCTGTTTGTCCCTTTGCTTTTTCCTTCTAAGGGTTCAATGTTTGCCTGCTTCATAATCCTTGTGAAGATAGGAAAGGATCTGATACCAGATTATTTTTAGGCCAAAATTCATGCATACCAATTATTCAAATTATATTTACATTTTTAAGGATCTTGCCTTTTGAAAATGTTTGTTTATTTGAGCATGAGTGTGGCAGGGGAGGGGGAGAGTGAGAACCTTAAGGAGACTCCATGCCCCGTGTGGAGCCCAACATAGGGTATGATCTCACAGCTGTGAGATCATAACCTGAGCCTAAGTCAAGAGTCAGATGCTTAACTAACAGTCACCCAAACTCCCCTAAAATGTTTTTTTGATGAAAGAATTTGGGAAAACGTTTGGTATGCAATTTGGTGGAACAGGGGGATTCTCTCCCCTCCCTGTTGTTAAGCTGTGATTGAGACTTGCTCTGAATGCCAACTAATTTGTTTTGGGTATTTTTTTCTTTTTTGACCGGAAAAGCAAGCCATCTCCATGGTAATGAGTTTACTAGCACAAATGGTTATATGATGCATATTTCCTTCCTACTCGCAAATCCCTGTTTTCCCCTTCCCTCCATCTCTTTACCCATTGTGAGGCTCGAACTTATAACCCCAAGATCAAGAGTCATATGCTCTATCTAGATATGCTATCTAGATATCTATGCTCTATCTAGATATGCTATCTAGATATCTATGCTCTATCTAGATATGCTATCTAGATATCTAGATATCCATCAGACATCTGAGCCAGCCAGATGTCTCCTCAGGAATTTTTCAATTCAGGAGTTCTTAACTTGGAATTGGTGAATGGTTTTCATGAATTTTTTAGAATTATATTCAGTTTTAAGTTTAATTGTATTAAAAGCTATAGGCATGTGCAGTTTCCTAGGAAAGATAGTCCATAATTTTCATCAGATGCTTAGAATGTTTCCGTAACCTAAAAAATGTGGAGTGCTTTGGAGCTAAGGATAATGACAGCTGGCTGAAGCTGAAAGAAACCTGTTCTCTCTGGAGGGATATGCCAACTCAAGTGTAGCAGCTGGCCGACCCCTTCCTTCCTCTGAATTCTGCTGTATTCTTCCCATTCATCTGTCCCAGCTGGGATCCAGAGCCCATTCCCATTGCCCTTCACCGCTTTCCCACACTGCCCCACTGACCTAGATCTGCCCCCCTGAGTTTCCTTCTGACTCCTCAGGCCCTTCTCCCTGTCAGTTGCCAAGGCAGCACAGCCTTATCACTCTGCTTTGAGGGTTTTAGTTTTGTGGCCACAACAGGGAAGCTTATCAAACTATTGTGATATAAAATTAATTTCTTTGTAGATTGATATTTTCGTAAAACAAAGTTTAAAAGTCCCAGTATTTAGGGATGCCCAGCTAGCTCAGTCTGCAGAGCATGTGACTCTTGATCTCAGGGTCATGAGTTTAATTCCCACATTGGGTGTGGAGCTTACTTAAAAATAAACTATTTTTTTAAAGGCCCAGTATTTAAAAAGTTATAGATAGCTAGGGGCACCTGGGTGGCTCAGTCAGTTGAGCCTCTGACTCTGATTTCTGCTCAAGTCATGATCTCATGGTTCATGAGATCGAGCCCCTCATCGGGCTCTGTGCTGAGCAAGGAGCCTACTTGGGATCTCTCTTTCTGCCTCTCCCCTGCTTGTGCTCTGTCTCTCTTTCAAAATGTATATATATATATACGTTAAAAAATACTAAAAAAAAAGAAAAAGACCAGATAGACCAAGAAAGGCAAGTCTTGGTGTCAGCTAATTGGGGAGATCCAGGTAAGTGGTTAATTGGTATCAGGGTGGTTTGATGGCCAGATACATTAGATCATGATTTCAGGGAATTCTGGAATTTAACAATGGGTTATGTCAGAGATGCAGAAATAGGCCAGAGATGGATAATCTAGCAAGTAAATTGAACATGGTCTCTCAGGATTCTAGGAGCCAAAATGAGCACAAGTTTAGAGTGGTGGTTATAAGGGAAGAGAAGTAGCAGGGATCCATCCATAGGAGGCTCAAAGTTAGGGATAAGATTCCTGACCCTAGGAGACCAGAACCTTGACCCATGGGACTAGGGTACTGGGCAAGGAACCTGGGCAGAATCTTCCAGAGGAAGAGCTCAAGATAGATTTTTTTTTAAAGTTTTATTTTATTATTTGAGAGAGACAGAGACAGTGTGAGTGGGGGAGGGACAGAAAGAAAGAATCCCAAGCAAGCTCTGCTCTAGCAATACAGAGCCTGACTCAGGGCTCAAACTCACAAAACTGTGAGATCATGACCTGAACCAAGAGTTGGACACTTACCCGACTGAGCCACTTAGTCGTCCCAAGATAGATTCTTTTTTTTTTTTTAATATTTTTATTTATTTCTAGGAGAGAGAGAGAGAGAGAGCGTGAGCAGGGGAGGGTCAGACAGAGAGGGAGATACAGACTCTGAAATAGGCTCCAGGCTCCGAGCCGGCAGTCAGCACAGAGCCCGACGCGGGTCTTGAACCCACGAACCGTGAGATCATGACCTAAGCGAAAGTCGGACGCTTAACCGACTAAGCCACCCAGGCGCCCCCCAAGATAGATTCTTAATTGCTGAGACTAAATACAAATAAGGGGTTTGATCAAGAAGACAGAACCTTATTATAGAAACTGACAAGGTTTGGTGGGACCAGCAACACAAATGGATGCTGAGATGCTAAGTTGTGAGCCCTCAGGGTCTTTATTTCCTTTAACTAGGGACCACAGTGGTTCATAATCTTAGCTCTGTTAACAGGAATCCAGGGTACCCAATGTAATTGAAGGTAGCCAGAAGTCATCCTGCCTTTATTTTGCCCAGATTTAGAACTATTAATTTATTCCCTCCTGCCTGAATAGAGTTGGACCAACAGCTCAAAATTAAAGGAGGGTTGGTTTTTTTTTTTTAAGTTTATTTATTTTGAGAGAGAGAGAGAACGCGCTCAAGAGTGTGTGCATAGGACTGGGTGTTATATGGAAACCAACTTGACAATAAACTATTTGTAAAAAAAAAAAAAAAAAAAAAAAGAATGTGTGCATAGGTATGTACACAGCACACAGCCCCAGATGGGACTCAAATTCATGAACCATGAGATCATGACCTGAGCTGAAATCAAGAGTTGGTCACTTAACCAAATGAGCCACCAAGTGCCCCATATGAATTTCCATGCCCCATTGTTAAACTGCTCAGGATATAGATGTGCTCAGAAATGAGTACTCTGGAAGTCCCCCAAATTAGTTTGTGCCACTATGATTTTACTGTTTTTTATCAGCTTTAAAAATCTGAAGCTACTTTTCAGAAAACATACTACATTTGCTTAACAAAATGTATTGCCTTGGGGTGCCTGGGTGGCTCAGTCGGTTAAGCATCCACTTTCAGCTCAAGTCATGATCTCATGGTTCATGAGTTCGAGCCCCATGTCGGACTCTGTGCTGACAGGTCAGAGCCTGGGGCCTGCTTCAGGTTCTGTGTCTCCCCCTTTCTCTCTGCCCATCATGTGCTCACGCTCTGTCTGTCTCTCTCTCAAAAAATAAACGTTAAAAAAAATTTTTTTTAATGTATTGTCTTTCCTTAAGCATTGGGTTTTAGAAATTCAAGAAGCCAGAAACTTGGGGTGCCTGGTTGGCTTATTCAGTGGAACATGTAACTTTTGGTTTCAGGGTTGTGAGTTCAAGCCGCACATTGGCTGTGGAGATGACTTTAGATAAAATCTTAAAAAAATAAGCCCCAAACTTGTCTCACACATTTTTACTGAGAACCTCATGCAGAACTTATATATGTGTTCCCATTCAACTGGTGCATCCCATAGATTCCCCAGAGCTCTAAAACAGACTTTAATGAATCTTTTTCAGCCCTAAAAGATATGCCAATGTTCTATTGGCCTGTTGGTACTTTCCTTAACTCAGTCTTTTCAAGTCATGTCCAAGTTCATTTTCTCTTTTGAGTTTAGTTACCAACCTCAAAGCACCTGTTCTTTTTCTAGCATAAGGAAAAATCGGAACCTATATCTTAGTTGATTTGTACTTACCTAGTTCCCCTGCATTATTTATGTAATTATTGTACAGGCTACAGAGTTCTGTAACTTAGCTTCTTGTCTCTATGGCTTAGCTACTGTATACTGCAGTACTCTGTTCAGGAAATTGCCTCCCTACCCATACTATGAATTGTTTTATTGTACCATTGCCAGTGTAATTCACTGATGCCTCCTAGGGCCGTTATGGTAGAGTATACGTAGGATTTACATCTTCTCAAGGAATGGTAGCCTAGCCTGTGGCTCTTTAAAGGGGATTTATACTCAATACAGGTAGCTTTTTGACACCTCTGTCCCCTACACTATAGAGTTGTCATTAAGCATCTGTATAGGTGAAGAAGGACCCTGGTGTTCTCGACCACACCTACTACATTCACTTTCTCTGGTAGAAAGACCCTGGGCTTTGCTGCAATTCAGTCCCGATCCAGAATCACCTTCACCACTTGATTACTGTGTGATCTGGGGACAAGTCTGTGCTATAAAATGGAGATAATACATCATGGTTGTTGTGTAGATTAAGAGAGGGCACCACACATTCAAGGACATGGCCAGTAAGAAGTACTTCCTGTGTCTGCTGGCTCCTGGTTCCCACTGCCGTTTCAGCTCCCTTAATCTTTTCTTTCGTGGTTCTTTTCACTGCCAATGTCTGCTCCCTCCCGCAGTCACCTCCTTTGCCAGAATATTCTGTTCCTCATGATGGCAGGGATTTTATTTTGCTTTTCCACTGAAACCCTTGCATCTAGCACAGTACCGGACACGCAGTAAATGTCAGCGGTGTAAGTGAGCCCCTGCTTTTAAGTCTCATCCCCACAGCTATCTCTACTGCTCACCCTCCTTTATTTCCTTTCTACCTCTTTCCGCTGAGTCTTTTGTCTTTTTCCTAAGGGAACATTGATCTTTACAGACACCACCAGTCAGTGGGAAGAGGTTTTTTTTGTTTGTTTGTTTTAAGGAAGCAAATTTATTAGAATATGTTGCATGTGTTCATGTCCTCTTAGCCATATTCATTGTCTGAGATAACCAATAAAGTTGTTCTCCAGAGCTGCTCTAAGAACCCAATTGTCCTAGAAGGCTAGTGCTGCCTTCTCTCCTTAGACTGCTAGTGAGCAACTTGGTTATGCCAGATGCCACATCTGTGAATATAAAATATGAGCATATTGTCGCCCTGCCTTGAGTATTTTTAAACATTTTTATTGAAATATAGTTTACATGCTATAAAATTTACCCATTTTAAGTGTACAGTTCAGGATGTTCTTTTAAAGTATATTCAAAGTTGTGCAACCCTCACCACAGTCTAAGGTTTTCATCACCCCAGAGAGACGTTCTGTACCCTTTAGCAGCTAACCCCTTCCCGCCTCCTACCTCCTTTCAGGAAACCACAAATCTACCTTTTGTCTGTATAGATTTGTCTGCTCTGGATATTTCATATAAATGAAATCATACAATATTTGGCCTTTTGTGTCTTCTTTTCACTTAACATAATGTTTTCAAGGTTCATTCGTATTGTAGCCTGTATCAGTATTTTTTTTTTAAGATTTTATTTTCGGGGTACCTGGCTCGCTCAGTCAGTAGAGCATATGACTTGATCTCAGAGTTGTGAGTTCAAGCCCCACGTTGAGCATGGTACCTACTTTTTTAAAAAGTAAGAAAAATCTTAGGGGCACCTGGGTGGCACAAGTCAGTTAAGTGTCTGACTTCGGCTCAGGTCATGATCTTATGGTTTGTGAATTCCAGCCCCATATCAGGTTCTCTGCTGTCAGCACAGAGCCTGCTTTGGATCCTTTGTCCCCTCCCCATCTCTGCCCCTCTCTTGCTCATGTTTGTTTGATCTTGCTCTCTCAAAAGTAAATATTTAAAAAAAAAAAAAAAAGATTTGTGGGGCTCAAACTCAACCGTGAGATTAAGAGTCACATGCTTACCCAGCCAGGTGCCCTAATACATTGTTCTTTTATATGGCTGAATAGTATTCCATTGTGTGGATATACCGATTTTGTCTATTTATTTATCAGTTATGGACGTTTGGATTGTTTTTGCCTTTTTATTTTTTTTTTCAAAACCACTTTCACCAAATGGCTTTTTTTTTTTAAATGCTTTATTTATTTCTAGGAGAGAGAGAGACAGCACGAGCAGGGGAGGGTCAGAGAGAGAGGGAGACACAGAATCCGAAACAGGCTCCAGGCTCTGATCTGGCAGTCAGCACAGAGCCCGACGCGGGGCTCGAACCCACGAACCGCAAGATCATGACCTAAACGAAAGTCGGACGCTTAACCGACTAAGCCACCCAGGCACCCCTGTTTTTGCCTTTTTAAAAAATTTTTTTTAATGTTTTTTATTTCTGAGGGAGAGAGAGACAGTGTGAGCAGGGGAGGGTCAGAGAGAGAGGGAAATACAGAATCTGAAACAGGCTCCAGGCTCTGAGCTAGCTGTTAGCACAGAGCCCAACAAGGGGCTCGAACCCATGAACTGCTAGATCATGACCTGAGCCGAAGTTGGATACTTAGCCGACTGAGCCACCCAAGTGCCCCTGCTTTTGCTTTTTGGCTCTCATAATGCTGCTATGAACATTTGTGTATAGGTTTTGTGTGGACTTACATTTTCATTTCTCCAGGGAAGAAACCTATGCGTAGAATTGGAGAGTCCTGTGGTAACTCTTTAATATTTTAATGAATCCCCAAACTTTTCCAAAGTGCCTGCATTGTTTTATATTCCCACCAGCAATAAATGAAGATTTGAGTTTCTCCACATCTTCTGCAGTACTTATTTTTGAGTACAGCCATCCTAGTGAATGTAAAGTAGTATCTCATTGTGGCTTTGATTTGCATTTTCCTAATGGCTAATAATCATGATTGGCCATTTGTATATCTCCTTTGGAGAAAATCTCTATTCAAATCCTTTGCCTATTTTTCGGTTGGGTTATTTCTCTGTTCATTAATGAATTCTAAGAGTTCTTTATATATCCTAGATACAAGTCTCTTAACAGATAAATGATTTGCAAATATTTTCTCCTGTTCTGTGACTTGGCCTTTTACTTTCTTCGTGGTATTATTTGTAGCACAAAAGTTTTTAAGTTTGATATAGCCCAATGTATCTATTTTTTCTTTGTTTATTTGTGTAATTAAGAAATCATGGCTGGGGTGCATGGGTGGCATTAAATATCATTGTTGTGAGATTGAGCCCTGTGTTAGGCTCCACACTGAGTGTGGAGCCTGCTTAAGATTTCTCTCTGTCTGTCTGTCTGTCTCTCCCTCTCCCTCTTTTCCTCTTCCTCTTTCCTCCCTCCCTCTCTTTTGCTCTCTCTTTCTCCCTTCCTCTCTCTCCTCTCCCGCTCTCCTGCTCTCTCTCCCCCTCTCTCCCTCTCTGCCCCTCCCCTGCTCAGATGTGTGTGCGCCCGAGCTCTCTCTCTTTCTTTCTCAAAGAGAGAAAGAAATCACTGCTTAACTCAAGGTCATAAAGATTTATAGTTTTAGTTGTCACATTTAATTTTGTGATCCATTTTGAATTAATTTTTTTGTATGTATGTTAGGAGTCTAGCTTCTTTTTACATGTGAGGATTTAGTTGTCCTAGCACTATTTGTTGTTATTTGTTGACTGTTTTTTTTCTATTTAATTGTCTTGGTGCCATTGTTGAAAATCAATTGACCTTAGATACATGGGTTTTTCTGTACTCTCAATTCTGTTTCATCGATATATATGTCTGTCCTTATGCCCACACCACACTGTCTTGATTTACTATAGCTTTGTAGTAATGTGCTGAGTTTTTAAACTAATTGTAATTGTTTTACTTAAACTATTTACCACTTACATCTAATTATGCAGCATGATATAATTATGAATATATCATTAAATATGCCATATTAACTTTTTAATGTTTTATTTGATCATAACAGTAAGCCATATCCATGTAAGTTCAGTTTTCATAGATCATTGCTTATGTAGTTTGGTTTTCTGTTTATGCAGCATCTAAAAACAATTAAAGCCATTGGTTATAATTCACCTGCCATTACCTTGAAAATGGCTCTAAAGGGCAGTCATGAGATTATCTTTTCATGGGTATTTGCCTTTTGAATACTCTCTATACAAAAAAAGTAACTTGAATTGTTCTTTTCGTTTTTTATAATTTATAGATTTTGTATGCTGAAACTTCTCAACCAGAGGAAAGGGCCTTCACAGTGTCCTTTGTGTAAGAATGATATAACCAAAAGGTATCTAATTTGGGTAGTGATGGGAGGTTGGATGCAATAATGGCAGGGAAAAATAGAAATTCCTTAAGAACATAGTTGGTGTTCCTGTTAAACTATTCATCACTAGAAAAATGTATAAACAGATATTCAGCTGACAGAGTAAATTATTTCTAAAGTCATTTTCTTGAAAGTTTTATTGTATTTCTGTCTTATAAAGGTATTAGGAATTCATTGCTTCTTTCTAATGCTTCTGAACGACATAGGATCTTGCAGTCTTATCTAAAGTGGGACTATATTATTCTGCCCCCATTGTCTCCTGGTCCTTCTTTTATTTTTCTTCCCTGAATTTGTTTCTACTTAATTATTCACACACACACACACACACACACACACACACACACACACACAGTGTGTTTACATACATGTTATGGGTCCGTCTGGTTAGAATGTAAGTTCTCTAGGGGCACTGGCTTTTTCTGTCTCAGTCAACCCTGTTTTTTCAGTGTTTGGCACAGAGTAGTCACGGAGATATTTAAACAAATAAATAAATTATATTGCCCCACAGCTTTCCTAAACCAAAATCTCTTTTTGGACGTTATCATCTGTGTTCTTGACATAATGTAATCATCATTTCACAGAAATCCCTCAGAGCTCAAATTAGGAGGTTGAGTGGATGAGGTTCAAGTGTTAAGAATGGGAAATTCTCTATGCTGTAGATGTATATCTACTATGGATTCAGAGTACTATTATTTTAGATAGTTATAGGCTTTTGGCAGGCTTGAATGGCCAAAAAAAGAGAAAAGAACAACTGATAACTGCTGCGTACCTTTTTCTGATGTCGATGATGTTTGATTATACTGTAATGTCACTGATAGCTCTGTTCTCAGAATATAATTTTTCTACTGTTGCTACATCTACTTTTTGTTTACATGTCCTTCCGTGTTTTAGTATCCTTAAAAAGTTGATCATCCTTTGCTGAGTATGTTTCTCAATCAATTTAATTTCAGAAGCTTACAAGAAAGTACAAGATTTAGTCAACTTGTTGAAGAGTTGTTGAAAATAATTCATGCTTTTGAGCTTGACACAGGATTGCAGTGTAAGTGTTGCCTAACCCCAGGGGCCAGTTCTCAAGTGGCTGTCCATTAGAACTCAGGAAGTTTTCACATTATTTTTTGTGAATCAGCAGTAAGATCTTTGGGTCTAAGTTAACTTTAACTCTTTATCTGTGATTTATTTTTTAAATCGTTTCCGCTGGTCTCACCCCTTACTTTATAGGTCCTGAGATATGCATTTTTCACATTTTAGCGTCTCCAAAATTGGGAGCAATTTACCACCTGTGGTGTATTATTGCTTAATTTAGTGTGTTTTCTAAGCGGTACAGAAAATAATGGCACATCTTGCATTGTTGACATCTTAGATTCAGTGAAATATGGTATTAATAGGTAAATTTGTTAGTGTTGAGGGAGAGAAAAAAAGACTAGAAGTAACTCTTAAATTCTGTGTGTTTCCTAAGAGTAGAATTTCCAGAGTTGATTAAAAAAAATGATAGGTAACCTTTAATGCATTGTCTTAACAAAACAGAGTATACACAAGATTTCTCTTAGTTCTTGGATACAATTACTATATTTTTTCTAACTACAAAAATAACCCTTTACTTTGTAATTCACAGTTGCAAACAGCTATAACTTTTCAAAAAAGGAAAATAGCTCTCCTGAGCGTCTGAAGGAGGAGGTGTCTATTATCCAAAGTATGGGCTATCGAAACCGTGCTAAAAGACTTCGACAGAGTGAACCTGAAAACTCTAGCTTGGTAAAGACATTTTCATTTATTCTAGTAACATCTGTTTATTGAGTGTTGTGAATTAGTGAAGGTGTTAGATGCTTGTGGATTTATGTAAAAAGTCAGTAAACAAGGGAAGATGATAAATTAACTGGTTGGTCAAGAGAAGAGCCGAGAGAAAGTCTTTATACCTAGTGTGGGCAAGAGAGACCTTTTGGGCCCTTCCCCTGCTTTAGTGCTTTATCAGTTCTGATGCTTGTCTAAGTTAGCCACAAGGTCACTGATGGTTTTAAGTTTTAAGCTTGCTAGGTTTTTTTGTTTTTGTTCTTTCAAATATTTATTTATTTATTTTGAGAGAGAGAAAGAGAATGGGACAGAGAGAGAAGGAGTGAGGGAATCCCAAGCAGGCTACGTGCTAACAGTGCAGAGCCAACGCGGGGCTCAGTCTCTCAAATTATGAGAACATGACCTCAGCCAAAACCAAGTCAGACGCTTAACCATCTGAACCACCCAGGCACACCACTTGCTAGTTTTTAAAATAACCATCTTAATGGTAATTCTCCAGGCATGAGGAAGTATCTTTTAGTTTGTTTCCTTTGAAAAGTTGCCTGGAAAAAAAATCAATTTTTACCATTTGAAAATTACTACAACTTAAAAGGTGTAATTGTCAGAGAAAATGCAGTGATTTGGTCTGTTGTTGCTTGTATATGAATGAATAATGCAGATCTTAAATAGTTCTCATGGTACCAGCATTCATTTTTTAGTAGATGTCTAAGGACTCAAAAAGAAGGAAAGCTTCATCAGAGTAATGTTGGATTTTTAAATATCCTTTCCTGTACTGAATGTTTTTAGGATTGCTGGATTTTTATTCATAACCCTGTTATCAGATATGATTGGGAATGTGTACTAAATGAAGCTCATTCCCTTTTTATGCTATAATATGAAGTATTAGTTTCAAAATCTGGTTTTCTTCAAAAATTACATAGATAAAACAGTTTAGAAAAGTTTATAAGAACAGAGGGAGAAAAAAATATTCAAAACACGCACAACTCATACATTTTGATGTGTAGTTTGCCAAGTGTTTTTTCCAGGTGTCAAATGTTAGCTAATTATGATGGTCTATTTTGTCCATGGCCTGGGGTATCTCTTTAAGAAAAGAAACACAGGACTGGCCAACAATTAGTTGATCATTCTTTACTGCTTAGCAGGAAACCAGTCTTAGTGTCCAACTCTCTAACCTTGGAATTGTGAGATCTCTAAGGACAAAGCAGCAGATACAACCACAGAATAAGTCTGTCTACATTGAATTGGGTAAGTGACACAGATTTTGTAAGTTTAGAATAATAATTGCTGGATTATTTGTCTTACAGTTATTCCGAAAGCCTCATAATTTATACAGTGACAGGGAGCTTTGGAAAGTGAAAATAAAATATTATTATTTTTCCAGCCTTATGATGTGTTCTAAATAGTGTAAAAGCTGTAGCTCTCACCTTGAAGAGTTTTATTTTGTAAAAAGAGCAAAAGAAAGGCTGTCTGGTAATAGCATGTGTAAATATGCTTTGGAAGGATGGAGAATAGGGATGAGAAAAACATGATGGGATGGCCACAGCATTTAGAGGGGTGCAAGATACATTGTACTAGACCAGTAAGACTTTTAAGAAGCTGAGCTCAGTTCAAATAGGTCTCTAATCGTCTTATATTTTAGAACGTATTTATAATTGGAAAGAATGGTCCTCTTCGAGCTCCCAAGCACCACTGTATGTTTACCATCTCACTCACCAGATTCTCTTGAAATTTCTTGTAAATCTTTTCCTGTTTTAGGGTCAGAAGTTCCGAAACATCAGATGTTGTGTCATAAAAATAAACAAAATAACTATAATAGTGAATATTTAGGACCACTTACCATGGTCCAGGCACTGTTGGGCTTTACTTGTATAACTGATTTAAAATGCATGATTAACCTCTGAGGTTGTTGATATTATTATACTTATTTTACACGTGAGGAGACAAAGGCACACAGAGGTGAAGACATTTTGCCAAGATAACATAACTAACAAGGAAGGGGCAGACCTGTGATTCAGCCTTAAGAATCCTGGTGCCAGAGCCTGTGCTTGTAACCACTTCTCTGTGTTGGCTGCCATATGTATCATTGTGCCTGCAGATCTTGCAGATAGTGTGCGGTAATATTTCTGGAATGAGTATCTGTTTTGCAACAAGTACATTTATTGAGTTTAGTCCTTTCAATAAAAATCCTTTCATTGATTTGTTATCTGGGGAATTTTTTAGGATCTGATTCTTCTGAAGATACAGTGACTAAGGCAAGTTATTGCAGGTGAGTTGAATAGAGCCTTTTTTGTCTATGAAGCTGGCATTTTTGAATTTAATTAATTTTAAGGATTGGTATTTTCGGTTAGAATTAGGCATTGGAATAGACCTTGATGGTTGTTTGTTTTTATAGCTGAGAAAGCCTATCTTAGTAGAGTCCAAAAGAGTTTAAAATAACAGAACTCCAATCAGACTTGCTTCCACGGACATGGTAGTGTCTAACTTAGTTCCTTGAACAGTGGTATTTTTTTTTCGATGTTTTATTTATTTCTGAGAGAGAAAGACAGAGTGAGCAGGGGAAGGTCAGAGAGAGAGGGAAATACAGAATCTGAAACAGGCTCCAGGCTCTTAGCTGGCAGTCAGCACAGAGCCCAACATGGGGCTCAAACCCACGAACTGTGAGATCCATGACCTGAGCCGAAGTTGGATGCTTAACTGACTGAGCCACCCAGGCGCCCCCTTGAATAGTAGTATTGACACAGTGGTAATTTTGGCTCATGAAGATATTAAAGGACTTAATTTTCAATTCTTTTCCTGGATGGATTCCATCCATCCCTCAAGCTTTGTCTGCATAAATTCTACAGTAATCTTCAAGCCACCCCAATTGGGTTACCTGTCAAATTACTTTCCGTAGGAATTATTGCTTGACTCTAAGATCTGTGATGGCTTTGGTGATCTATGGTGATCATCAGATCTTTTTTGCAAATGACTTTTTCCTAATCTCTCTTGGGAAGAAATGGTTTTTAGCTGGAAAAGAAGCACAGAGACAGTGTTGCATTCTATTGGAATGTCTGCTCCATCCCAGTGTTTAAATATCTTTGCTCATGTGTTCTCAATAAGATACACTTAAAAAATTTCTTTAATGTTTATTCGTTATTGAGAGACATAGCATGAGCAGGGGAGAGGTAGAGAGAGATAGAGACACAGAATCTGTAGCAGGCTCCTGGCTCTGAGCTGTCAGCACAGAGCCTGACACAGGGCTCGAACTCATGAACCGTGAGATCATGACCTGTGCCAAAGTCAGGCACTTAACCAACTAAGCCACCCAGGTGCCCATCATTAAGATATACTTAAAAAAAAATTTTTTTTTAATGTTTTATTTATTTCTGAGAGAGAGAGAGCAGAGAGAGAGAGAGACAGCCTGAGCAGGGGAGGGTCAGAGAGAGAGGGAGACACAGAATCTGAAACAGGTTCCAGGCTCTGAGCTGGCTGTCAGCACAGAGCCCGATGTAAGGCTCGAACCCATGAACCGCAAGATCATGAACTAATCCGAAGTCGGACGCTTAACCGACTGAACCATCTAGGCACCCCAAGATACACTTTTAAATTATGTTGGTTTTTTTCTTTACCATATTTTGGCTATTGTTTGGCCAGCATTTAAATTTTGTCTCTCTTTTGCACATCCATAAAGCAATGTATCTATGATACTCCTCTGAGTTTTGTGAATGTGTTTCCTCAGTCTTTGACCATTTCATTTTGACTAGAAGTTACTAAAGGAGAGCGCAAATTTTAGAAAGTGAATCAAATTGATCAGCTTACTGCAGTAGTACCTAGAGGAGCTAAAATACTTGATCTTGTTCATTTGACAACTCTGTGAGCATATAACTAGCGTTTCTCATTACGGCTTCTGTCTCTTCTCTATAGTGTGGGAGATGACGAATTGTTACGAATCACCCCTCAAGGAGCCAGGGCAGAAGCCAGTTTGAATCCTGCAAAAAAGGGTAATGACTAGTCTTTTCAACTTAACGGGCAATGAAGAGAGAATGGGTAGATTCAGTACTATAATTAGATTATTCTGAAGACCGTTTGGAACATTTATAATTCACAACATCTCTTGGCAGAGTTAGAAAATCTTTCTTTCTCAAATGTCATGGTACAGCCTGATCTATTTCAATGGCACTAGACTGATGTGATTATAATAGTAGCCTATGTAACTGGTTGTTGCCTTTTACTTTCAATTGGTGTGTTTAAATTTTCATCTTTTGTATACTGGTATTTAAGTAGAGGGACTAGGAGTCTGAAGATAGAACAGAGCACTGTATGTCTGATGTCCAGTCCGCTTTAAGTTCATTGTCAGAGGTTACAGAAATAGGAGGTATGGTTTATGAATAGGGAGAATTCTGAAATCAAAATTTTAAGTGTCTTAAGTGGAGATAAAGAGAATCTAGATAAATAGGAATTCTGGGAAAGGACATGAGCTACATCTTCAATATACTTGGTGGTTTATGAGGTTAGTTTCTCTAAAAATAGCCAGTTCCTTTATTTCTACCCTGAAAGTTGTGAAGTACATTATTTTTTTGGTGATAATTCAGTTTTTAAGCACCTTGTTGTTTTTGTATACTTTCAGCTCCTTGTGAATATTCTGAGGACATAACAAATACTGAACATCGTCAATCCAGTAATAAAGATTTGACCACCACTGAGAAGCATGCAACTGAGAAGCATCCAGAAAAATATCAGGGTATTTCTGTTTCAAACTTGCATGTGGAGCCATGTGGCACAAATACTCATGCCAGCTCATTACAGCATGAGAACAGCAGTTTATTACTCACTAAAGACAGAATGAATGTAGAAAAGACTGAATTCTGTAATAAAAGCAAACAGCCTGGAGTAGCAAGGAGCCAACAAAGCAGATGGGCTGAAAGTAAGGAAACATGTAATGATAGGCAGACTCCCAGCACAGAAGAAAAGATAGTTCTGAATGCTGATACCTTGTGTGGGAGAAAAGAACTGAGTAAGCAGAAACCTCCATCCTCTGACAGTCCTAGAGACTCCCAAGATGTTCCTTGGATAACACTGAATAGTAGCATACAGAAAGTTAATGAGTGGTTTTCCAGAAGTGATGAAATTTTGACTTCTGATGACTCACACGAAGGAGGATGTAAATCAAATACTGGAGTAGCTGGTGCAGTAGAAGTTCCAAAGAAAGTGGATGGATATTCTGGTTCTTGTGAGAAAATAGACTTAATTGCCAGTGATCCTCATGAAGCTTTGATATGCAAAAGTGAAAGAGTCCACACCAAACCAGTAGAGAGTAATATTGAAGATAAAATATTTGGGAAAACCTATCGAAGGAAGGCAAGTCTCCCTAACTTGAGCCACACAGCTGAAGATCTCATTATAGGAGCATGTGCTATAGAACCTCAGATAACGCAAGCCAATCCCCTCACAAATAAAACAAAGCATAAAAGGAGACCTACATCAGGCCTTCATCCTGAGGATTTTATCAAGAAAGTAGATTTGGCCATTGTTCAAAAGACTCCTGAAAAGCTAATTGAGGGAACCGACCCTATAGGGCGAAATGGTCATGTGATGAATATAACAAATAATGGTTCTGAGAATGGAACAAAAGGTGATAATGTTCAGAAAGAGAAAAATGCTAACCCAACAGAATCATTGGAAAATGAATCTGCTTTTAGAACCAAAGCCGAACCGATAAGCAGCAGTATAAGCAATATGGAATCAGAATTAAATAGCTACAGTTCAAGAGCACCTAAGGAGAACAGGCTGAGGAGGAAGTCCTCTACCAGGCACATGTGTGCACTGGAATTAGTAGTCAATAAAAATCCAAGCCCACCTGATCATACCGAACTACAGATCGATAGTTGTTCTAGCAGTGAAGAGATGGTGAAAAGAAAAAGTTCGGACCAAATGCCAGTCAGACACAGCAAAGCACTTCAACTCGTGGAAGATAAAGAACTTGCACCTGGAGACAAGAAGCGTAACAAGCCAAATAAACAGATAAATAAAAGACTTGCCAGCAGCACTTTTCCGGAGCTAAATTTAACAAACGTACCTGAGGTTTTTACTAACTGTTCAGGTTCTAATAAACTTCAAGAGTTTGTCAACCCTAGCATTCGAAGAGAAGAAATAGAAGAGAGCCGGGGAACGATTCATGTGTCTGATAGAACCAGGGATCCCAAAGAGCTGGTATTGAGCGGAGGAAAAAGTTTGCAAACTGAAAGGTCTGTAGAGAGTACCAGTATTTCAATGGTACCTGATACTGATTATGGCACTCAGGATAGTACCTCCTTACTGGAGGCTGACACCCTAGGGAAGGCAAAAACAGCACCAAATCAACATGCGAGTCTGCTTGCAGCAATTGGAATCCCCAAGGAACCTATCCATGGTTGTTCTAAAGAAACTAGAAATGGCACAGAGGGTTTTACAGATCTGCTGAGACGTGAAGATAACCACACTCAGGAGACAAGCATAGAAGTGGAAGAGAGTGAACTTGATACACAGAATTTATATAATACGTTTAAGGTTTCAAAACGTCAGTCATTTGCTCTGTTCTCAAATCCAGAAAAGGAATGTGCAACAATCTGGGCCAGTTCCAGGTCCCTAAGGAAACAAAGTCCAAAAGTCACTCTTGAATGTGAACCAAAAGAAGAAAATCAGGGAAAGAAAGAGACTGAAATCAAGCATGTGCAGGTGGTTTGTGCAGCTGCAGGCTTTTCTGCCATCACTCAGAAAGCAGAGGAGCCAGGTGATTATGGCAAATGTAGCAAAAAAGGAGTCTCTGGCCTTTGTCAGTCATCTCAGTTCAGAGGCGATGAAACTGAACTCCTTGATGCAAATAACCCTGGAGTTTCCACAAACTCTTATCATATACCACCACTTTCTCCCATCAGATCATCTGTTAACGCTCTATGTAAGAAAAACCTGTTGGAGCAAAAGTTTAAGCAGCATTCAGTGTCACCTGAAAGAATGGTGGGAAACGAGAATGTCGTTCAAAATACAGTGAGCACAGTTAGCCAAAATAACATTAGAGAAAGCACTTTTAAAGAAGTTAGCTCAAGCAGTGTTAATGAAGTAGGTCCCAGTACTAACGAAGGCTCTAGTATTAATGAAGTAGGTTCCAGTGGTGAAAACATTCAAACAGAACTGGGTAGAAACCGAGGATCTAAATTAAGTACTATGCGCAGGTTAGGTCTTTTGCAACCTGAAGCCTATGAGCAGTGCCTTCCTATAAATAATTGTAAACGTCTAGAAATGAAAAGGCAAGGAGAAAATGAAGAAGTAGTTCAGTCTGTTAATGCAGATTTCACCCTATGTCTAATTTCCGATAATGTAGAACAACCTAATGGAAGTAGTCGTGCTTCTCAGGTTTGTTCAGAGACACCTGATGACCTATTAAATGGTGATGAAATAAAGGGAAACATCAGCTTTGCTGAAAGTGGTGATAGGGAAAGATCTGCTGTTTTTAGCAAGAGTGTCCAGAAAGGAGAATTCAGAAGGAGCCCTAGCCCTTTAGACCAAACACGAAACAGGGGCCAGGGACCAGAGACCAGGAAGTTAGAGTTCTCAGAAGAGAACGTGTCTAGTGAGGAGGAAGAGCTTCCCTGCTTCCAACACTTACTATTTGGTAAAGTAGCCAATAAAACCTCTCAGTCTACCAGCCGTAGTGCCATTGCCACAGAGGGTCTGTCTAAGAAAACAGAGGAGAACCTAGAATCATTGAAGGATAGCTTACATGATGGCAGTAACCCCGTAACATCAGCAAAGGCATCCCAGGAACATCACCTTAGTGAGGAAGTGAGGTCTTCTGGTAGCTTATTTTCTTCACAATGCAGTGCATTGGAAGACTCAACTGTTAATACAAATACCCAGGATCCTTTCTTGATGTTTGATCCTCCTTCCAAACAAGTGAGGCATCAGTCTGGCAACCTGGACGTTCTGAGTGATGAGGAATTGGGTTCATATGATGATGAAAGGGAACCTGGCCTGGAAGATGATAATCACGAAGAAGAGCAGAGTGTGGATTCAAACTTAGGTATTGGAACCTGGTTTTTGTGTTTGCCCCCATCTGTAGTATAGAAATGAGCTAAATGTTGATGCCTTTTGGAAGAGGACATTTTACAAGTTTCCAAGTGCAACTAAAGTATCTGTTTCTTAAGCTTTACACATGTTCCTCCTAAGGTACCTTTCCATAAAAGTCCTTTACCCAGCTAGTACATCTTCTCTGTTTGAAAGAGATCTAATTGTTGGGGGACTTATTTCTGGTTTTCATTGTTATGATTTCCAAGAGGAAACCCAGGTGTCCCAGAACAAGGAGTGTGATCATTTTGCATGACGTGAAAGTGAAATTTGGCCCACCAATGGGAGGAGACGGATATGAGTTGTGGTATGTGCTGTTTTCACATCTGAAGCTATTTTTATCATCATTTAAGGTGAAGCGGCATCCAGGTACGACAGTGAAACAAGCCTCTCTGAAGACTGTTCAGGGGTGTCCTCTCAAAGTGATATTTTAACCACTCAGGTAAAAGGCTTGTGTGGATGTGTGTGTGTCGTGTCCACTGTGTTCAGTAGCATGAACCCAGGCATCCCACGCTCTGACATTTGCTTGATCATCCTTTAGAATTAATGGTATAACAGTTCTATGTGGTACCTTGTCTCCTCGGAGTAGATGGTAAGCACCTGAATGGAACTCATGCTGCCTTTTATTTTACTCACACGCATGCGCGCGTGCGCGCACACACACACACACACACACACACACACACACCGCACCTGGCTCACTACAAACAGTACATCCTGAACTTAATGAATAAGCTAAACCTTCAAAACCAATTTTCCCTAGGGGCGCATTGGTGGCTCAGGTCATGATCTCACTGTTCGTGAGTTCGAGCCCCGTGTCGGGCTCTGTGCTGACAGCTCAGAGCCTGGAGCCTGCTTCAGATTCTGTGTCTCCCTCTCTCTCTGCCTCTCCCCTGCTCATGCTCTCTCTCAAAAATAAATAAATATTTAAAAATATATATTGTTTAAAAAAGCAATTTTCCCCATAGCAAAAATATCTATGAAAGCACTACTGTGTTAAAATGAGGGGTGTATTTATTCTCGGTACAAAATTGGAGCCCACAGAGATGATCTAGCCTTTCGTTGTTTTGTGGAGATTTCTTTTTGTTCTTTTTAAATCTGCAAGTTGTTTCTTGGTGCCTGTAAGTCCTCTTTTTTCTTTAAAAAAGAAAGTAACATGATTTTACTTCCTGTATCTCATGGCCAAGACCAAGATTGTGGTACTTATGAAGGGGATCGGTAACATGAATGTTTCAGTACTACAGGCAGAGGATTCTCCTTGAAAAAGCACTCTCTATCACAGTGCTTAAAGATTAACACCATCATAAATAAATAAATAAAGATTAACACCACCATCTTCACTGAACAGGTAATAGTGGTTGCCCTCAGAGTGGGGAAACAAGACTGGGAGAAGGAAGAGGAAGCCTTATTCTTTGAATATCCTTTTGTGCCTTGAATTTTATGCCGTGTGCTTACATTAATTATTTAAAAGATTAAATTCTATGGGTTACTCAGGAATAATTACTATTAACTATTCATACATATTCTTCCATTTTTCTTCCTGTGTGTGCACAAAGGTAGGTGTACACTGTAGCTTTAAAAAATACATAATGCTCCATGTACTTAACATACACTGTAATGTTTTTTTGATGTCATTAAGTTTTCTTCAATGATTTTTTTAAATGTTTATTTATTTTTGAGAGAGAGACAGAGACAGAATGTGAGCAGGGGAGGGGCAGAGAGAGACAGAGACAGGATCCAAAGCAGGCTCCAGGCTCTGAACTGTCATCACAGAGGCTGATGTGGGGCTTGAACCCACGAGATCATGACCTGAGCCAAAGTCGAAGGCTTAACCAGCTGAACCACCCAGGCACCCCTCAATGATTCATTTTTGATTGCTATATAGTATTCTGTCCTTTGGGTAAGCCATGATTTATTTGACCTATTAATAAATATGAGGGTTTCAAAGTAAGAGACACAGTTTGCTATTATGTACAGCACCATAGTAATGTCTTCTTAATAGCTAAAGATTTGCCTGCATCCCCAGTGATTTCCTTAGTATAAATTCCTACGGCTAAAGTTTTTGGTTTTTGATACATGTTAAATTGTTCTTTAGAAAGATTGAACAAATCCATACTCTCACAGCCCCTGTGATACTTGATGGGTCCCACTTCCCTGCACTGTTGCTAACACCAGGTGGTATCCACTTTTAACATCTTCTAATTCTTGGCATTGCTGTGAGGACTATGGAAGGAAAGGGCTTGTCTTCTGCCTGGTTTCTGTACAAAGCAGATCCCTCTAGGGCTGAAACCTGCTTCAGTCAAGAAGAAATCTTTGAGACGGTGGCCTGTTCAGCCTGTTCGTACCTGAGTTGTCACCAGTATTCTTCCCGCCTACAGGATTGCCATGGTGACAAAATGAATGAAAAGACTAAGGAGGCCTTTTCTCTGCAACTCCTAGGTGGATTTGGGGCTCTTTCAACCTTTTCACCAGTGCCTTTCACCTTTTTGTCCATTGTGTTTTAAGTTTGTGGGTTCCAATTTCTGATTCTGTTGGCCTCTGCCGTAGTGCATTAGATTTGACATTCCATAAACTCTTTGTTTTTCATATTTCTGATCTTCCCAGAGATATGTCTATTTGTTTAAGATTCATTTTGCCAAATGTTTTTATCAACAGTCTACTCAAAACAGCTAAAGTCAGATTTCATGGCTAACTGAAATTTAGAGTAGCACAGACAGGCAAAATGATCGAAGTGGGATCTTTTCCCTCCATCTGTTTAACAGAACTAAGGAGAAATATATAGGAGAGAAAGAAATCCTAATTTGGTACCACTTAATATTTTTTAACATTTTACTTATTTTTTTTTAACGTTTATTTATTTTTGAGGCAGAGTGAGACAGAGCACGAGCAGGGGAGGGCAGAAAGAGAGAGGAAGACACAGAATCTGAAACAGGCTCCGGGCTCTGATCTATCAGCACAGAGCCCGATGCGGGGCTCGAACCCACGGACCACGAGATCATGACCTGAGCTGAAGTCCGACCCTTAACCAACTGAGCCACCCAGGCGCCCCTTAATATTTTACTTATTTTTGAGAGACAGAGACAGAGCACAAGTGGGAGAGGGGTAGAGAGAGGAGATTCAGAATCTGAAGCAGATTCTAGGCTCTGAGCTGTCAGCACAGAGCCTAATGCGGGGCTTGAACCCATGAACCGTGAGATCATGACCTGGGTCGAAGTCAAACACTTAACTGACTGAGCCACCCAGGCGCCCTAGTTTGGTACTATTTAAGTATCTGTTTTTTATCAAGGACTGATTAACTATACTCATTCATTAATTCATTTCTGCATTAAACATTTACTGAGTACTTACCACCTGCTAGGCATTGGGAATACAAAAATGATTAAGAAGGATTCCACCCATCAAGAAGGGTCCTGGGGTGCCTGGGTGACTCAGTTGGTTACGCGTCAACTCTTGACTTCGGCTCAGGTCATGATCTCATGGTTCATGAGTTTGAGACCGTCAGCACAGGGCCTGCTTGGGATTCTGTCTTCCTCTCTGCCCCTCCCCTGCACTTATGCATTCTCTCTCTTTCTCTCTACCTAAAGAATAAATAAACCTTTTAAAAAATAAAATAAAATTTAAGAAGGGTCCAGCATTCCACTTTTGTATACTAGTGCATTAGCAGTATAAGTGAAGTAGTGGGGGATCATCTGTTCCTGGTAGTAGGTGGTGGGGATTTCTGAAGGAGCCATCTGAGCTGGACCTTGAAAGATGAGAAGAATTTTTCCAGGTATAAAGGGAAGGGAGGCAGCAATCAAGACAAAAAGACACAGAGGCATGATGTGTCCAGAAAGTATATATGAAACTGGAAAATGGCATATGGGTGGTTTGGGGAAGTAATAAAAGATCAGAGTGTGAAAGGCCTTTTGAATGCTATGCTTAAGAATTTGGGCTTTATCCTGGGGGCAATAATGAGTTTTAAAGAACTTCCACAGTAATGCAGCTGTATTAAGAGATCAGAATAGCATATTGGGAACAGAAAAGAAGAATAGGGCTTATTCCAGAAACACTTAAGAATTAGAATTAAAAAAAAAAAACAAAACAGCTCTCACTAACCAATTTGGTTTTGGTCTCCCAAATGTGTCTGGGCAGTTACCTACAAGGGAATTTAGGTTATAAAGTAATTCTTTTGGGAAAACCCAAAGAAAAGATCTCTAATTACAATTCTCCCATTACTGTTTTTCCTGATTTTCTAACCTGTTTAATGGCCACATTAAAGAGAGAAATTAGATGTGGCAGTCATGGTGGAAGTGACTAATAGAGCTTCTGAAGCTTGTCAGATACCTGTATATGGGGTTTCATTCCAGATTTACTGAGGCAGTTCCCCCGGCCAGGGTTTGATCAGAGACAGAACTACCCAGAAGCACCACGTGGTGGCAATGGCGTTGCTGCAGACTTTGGCAGCAAGGCGGTCTCAGTCTCGGGGCAGCAGAGGAAGCCTTTGTGACGCTGGGAGTACGTTTTTCTGGTCATAAACATCTGAAAGCTATGAACGCAGTGTGGCAGGAGAAAGTAGATGGCTTGTTTTTAGGAGAGGGCAAAAGTCCTTTTCAAGGATCAGAAGAAAGGGAGGGTGAAACAATCTGTTTCCCTGGGGTTTGCTGCCAACCGTAGATGTTCCTTCTAATAGTCATGAAGACATGTATTTTTTGGAAGGCCTCTTACTTACCAAATATCTTGCTTATCAAAAACCTAAGACTTAGCAGATTTCTTCTTGAAATGGAGAAATAAACATCAGAAGTCCCATCAGCAAGAAGAGCCCATTATCTTGAATTAAAAACAGTAACAATCCTTCCAGGATTTCCAAGGATTCTTTCTGCTAGATGCTTCCCTGTAGCAGGTCCTTCTTTGTCGTGATCTCCTGGTACCGTCTCTGCATCCAGAATGGCAACACCATGAGGGCTCTAAGCCCCTAGAACATGCAATAGATGGTCAGCAAATAGTTGTTGAGTGAATAGATAAATCAGTGAATTAGCTCTTTGCTCTTTCTTTTGGAAACTAAATGTTCAAAGAATCCCAGAAAAGGAAGAGTCCTCACAAGCCAGAAGCCAGACACTATGACATGGACTAACTCAAATCTCTTTTGAGTCCCACAGTACCAAATCTGTGAAACATGGCCTGTGTAAAATATTAACAGAATCTTGCTAATTTTAAATATTGAAACTGTTTGAATGCTTTGTTTTTTTGCTCCCTCGCTTTAAAAGAGGGTAACCAATGTTGAAAGGGCATCACAATGAAGCAAGTCTGTTTGGGAGAGTTTGAGGTGTTATTCTCCTGCTCTGATATTATTCTGAAATAACTTCATGGGCCTTAATTGCAGAAATATGGTTGGATGGAGAGGTGATCAACCAGAACTCCTAATTCCATTCTAGGTGATTTTGGTTCCCATGCTAAAATTAATTGGTGTGACATATTCCTACTCTCTGGCAAGTTGCTTAAAGAGTGTGACTTTCTTGGCTTTGTTTCTTGTGTTTGTAGCAGAGGGATACCATGCAAGACAACCTGATCAAGCTCCAGCAGGAAATGGCCGAACTGGAAGCCGTGCTAGAGCAGCACGAGAGCCAGCCTGCTAACAGCTTCCCTGCCCTCTTAGCAGATTCTTGTGGCCCTAAGGACCTGTTCAATCTGGAACAAAGCACATCAGAGAAAGGTTTGTAATATTGGCCAAACTCTGGGATGTTAAGCAAAGTTTTTCCCCTCCTAAAGTGCGGGCCTAACTCCAACATTTTATGTTCTTTGCTCAGCATTGGTTTGCTGAGTCACTCCACGGGTAATTTTATTTTGAGCCCTGGTTCTAGTCCCTGCTCACAACTAATTTGCCTTACAGGGTAACCAAGACAGTCAAGAAGTGTCATTGTCTGAGGACCCACAATGAGGGGAAACTATGGGGAGCCCCTAGGAAGCTTAGTGTATTAGGGGAGATTGGAAATAGGCAACCCCACCATTCTAGAAAACATATAAAAAACAGGATGTATTCCTTATAACAGTGGTATCAGATCCCAAAACCCTATTTAATGTGCTTTCTGATTTTGAGAAAGAGATGTCCAAAGTGTCAGGAATTGCACCATGATCCACAGAAAGCTCGGTTATATGGAAAGAGTCAGGCCCTTTATGACAGCGTTCTAGTGACCAACAAGACCACATAGACCTCTCAGAGAAGGCACTTGGAATAACTAGGTAGGTTGGGATTGATCAGAGTTGACTTCCCATAAGAAGTGAGCACAGAGCTGAGGAATAATGTGGCGTAAATGAAGGAAAGTGAGATGAAAATTTAAGTTTTGATTGGAGAGAGCCTTGTGGAAGACAGCACATTGGGCAGGTTTTAATTAGGGGCAGATCCGCAGACACAGAGGTGAGAGGAGACGCACAGGCACGGGCGCCGCAGAAGGGCTGCTGCTTCGGGACCGGCAGTGTGGTGAGCCCTCCCCAAGTGGTCTTCACCACTGTCTCCATGATACCCATCCAGCTAATTTAGTGGGAAGGTCGCTTCTTTGTCACTCCCTTCCCCAGTCTGTCTTGGGGCCTTAGGGCCTTCCTTTTCATCTTTCTAGGAAATCAAGTCTTAATTCTCCAGAATAGTGTGGCTCCGGTCCCAGACTGCGCCTTGCAGTATGTGCATGTTCAGGGAGAAACAGTAGCTCGTGCATGGGAAGCTGGGGCCTCCGTTGCTATGGCAGTGGTTCAAAATGTATTTCCTTAAATGCTTTCTTTGTAACTGTACCTTCATTTAGTTCCTCTCCCAGATAATGAAGCCCAAAGTCTCGTCCCCAGCACAGTTCTCTTCTTTAGGGTGCTTTCACCATCTTCAGTCTAAGACTAGACTTTCTGTGTTAATGCACAACGTAGGCAATGTTATTGTCTGGCTTTGAATATGTGTGTAAATCTATCTCCTTTTTGGCGGAGATGTGCATTTATTTTTTCCTGAAGATCTGTAGACAATATGTTTCTTGTGGCTTGCTTGCTTTCATTTTAAAATTTCACAAATGCTTTATTTTTATATATTCTGCTTTACTATGGATTTGAAAACCATTTTTTAAAAAATATTAATTTTTGATGGGGCGCCTGGGTGGCTTAGTCGGTTAAGCGTCCGACTTTCGCTTAGGTCATGATCTCGCGGTTCGTGGGTTCGAGCCCCGCGTCGGGCTCTGTGCTGACTGCCAGCTCAGAGCCTGGAGCCTGTTTCAGTCTGTGACTCCCTCTCTCTCTGACCCTCCCCTGCTCACGCTGTCTCTCTCTCGCTCCTAAAAATAAATAAAACATTAAAAAAAAAAATTTAAAAAAAATATTAATTTTTGAGAGAGACAGACAGAGGATCCGAAGCAGGCTCTGCACTGACAGCAGAGTCTGATCTGGGGCTTGAAGTTTCAAACCATGAGATCGTGACCTAAGCTGAAGTCAGACGCTTAACCTACTGAGCCACCCAGGTGCCCCTGAAAACCTTTTTTGAAAATTTCTTTTGAATCTCTGAATAGCAGTTTTGTCAGGAGCTTTTACTCTATAGTACACTTATTCACTGGTCTTCTTTCTCATGAAATTATAACATCCTCAGAGTTCTGAGGTGGGTGGGTAAATGTCGAGAGGACAGAGGAGAGGCTTATGAAAATTTTCTGGCTTGGGACACCTGAGTGGCTCAGTCTGTTGAGCATCCCACTCTTGATTTTGGCTCAGGTCATGATGTCATGGTTGTGGGGTTGGGCCCCACATTGGGCTCTGTGCTGAGTGTGGAGCCTGCTCGAGATTCTCTCCCTCTCTTGCTCGCTCGCTCAATTAATTAATTCAGAAAAAAAAATATATATAAGTGTTTAAAGAGAATTTCCTGGCTTAAAACAAGAAAGTCCTTGGGCACCTTGCTGGCTCAGTCATCAGAGCACGTGACTCTTTTTTTTTTTTTTTTACAAATAGTTTATTGTCAAATTAGTTTCCACATAACACCCAGTGCTCATCCCCACAAGTGCCCTCCTCCATGCCCACCCCTCCTCCCCCCCACATCCACCAGTCCTCAGTTTTTTGTCAGCATTCAAGAGTCTCTCATGGTTTGCCTCTCCCCCTTTCCCCCACCATTTCTGCCCTTCTTCTTCCCCTTGGTCCTCTGTTAAGCTCCTCCTAATCCTCCTATACGTGACTCTTGATCTCAGAGTCCTAAGTTTGAGTCCCATGTTGGGTATAGAGATTACTAAGAAAAGAAGAAAAATTCCTTTCTCCCAACTCCACAGAGAGTGTCCTGCATGATCTCTTTGCCATAACTGGAATATGTTGTGCAAATTGCTCAAATGCTGCTTATTTGATCTTACATTACAGAGCAATGCTCAGTAAGATCTACCATGAGCTGTCATCTTCTTCATTGTAACTTTTACCACTCTGACTTTTCCAGCCCCGCTTTCCTCTGTTCTACTGTTATTTTTTCATAACCCTTATTAGCTTTTAATTATACACAATTTGTTTTCCTTACTGTGTAGAGTTCCCCTTCACCTCTCACTAGAGTGTAGATTCCATGAGGGCAGAGAACTCTTAGAACATAGTAGACACTCAGGGCGCCTGAGTGGCTCAGTCAGTTGGGTGTCCAACCTTGGCTCAGGTCATGATCTCACAGTCTGTGAGTCGGAGCCCGATGTTGGGCTCTGTGCTGACAGCTCAGAGCCTGGAGGCTGCTTCAGATTCTGTGTCTCCCTCTCCTGTTCACATTGTGTCTCTCTCTCAAAAATAAACATTTAAAAATTCTTTTTTTTTTTTAATTTTTTTTTAATGTTTTATTTATTTCTAGGAGAGAGAGAGAGAGACAGCGTGAGCAGGGGAGAGTCAGAGAGAGAGGGTGTCACAGACTGAAACAGGCTCCAGGCTCTGAGCCGGCAGTCAGCACAGAGCCCGATGCGGGGCTCAAACCCACGAACCGCGAGATCATGACCCAAGCGAAAGTCGGACGCTTAACCGACTAAGCCACCCAGGCGCCCCAACATTTAAAAATTCTTAAAAAAAAAAAAAAAGAACATAGTAGACAGTAAATATTTTAATTCACATGATTAAAACCCTGAAGCCTGCCCCAGACTTACTGAAAGGAGATTTCTGGATATGGATTCTGGAATTTTGTGGTGTTATTTCTGAAACAGTGTGAGCATCAACTTAATATCAATTCAAGGTTTGTGACTTTTCCTTTCTTAAATTGATGTGAGGCGACTGAAATTCAAGTGAGCTTCTTGATCCTCGGAAGGGTAGTCTTGTTTACCTTTAGCTATACTGACTTGTTTTTTAATAAGCTTTTTATTTTTGAATCATTTGAGGCTTACAGAAAAGTAACAATGATAGTACAGAGAGTTCCTTCAGGAATTCTGCCCCTTATCTAGTTTCCATTTCCCCTAATGTTGTCATCCTGCATTACCATGGTGCTTTTATCAGACCTAAGAAACCAACATTGGTACATTACTGGTAACAAATGAAACTCTAGACTTACTGGATTTCACCAGTTTTTATTTTTAACATCTAGTATTCTTTTTTTTTTTTTTTTTATGTTTTATTTATTTGAGTGAGAGAGAGAGAGACAGCGTGAGCAGTGGAGGGTCAGAGAGAGAAGGAGACACAGAATCAGAAGCAGGCTCCATGCTCTGAGCTAGCTGTCAGCACAGAGCCCGATGCGGGGCTCGAACCCACGAGCTGTGAGATCATGACCTGAGCTGAAGTCGGACGCTCAACCGACTGAGCCACCCAGGCACCCCCCCATGTAGTTGATTATTTCTAATATCTTTCCTCCCCAATATCTTTTCCTTTGGCTCCCCCCCCAATACTGTGCATAATGCTTCGTACATAATAGGCAGGCAGTAAATTTATTAAATGTTTGGTCTAGCCCATAGCCCCTAACCATGAAGAATATAACATGTTAAGATTCCCCACCCCCAGAGGAGGGGGTGATTTAAGAGGGACTGTACCAGGACTTGGGCTCTGGATCTGTGTGTATGAAATAAGGATAAAGGAAGAAGAGCAGAAGAGTTTTGCCCTGTGTTTTTTCATGTAGTGTTGAGTTATCGAATCCTAACTCAGGTTAGCTTCATTTCTTTGTAGCTTGAGCTGTATTGTATTGAAAAGAGTAGCTCATATGCCAAACGTTCAGGCAATGGAATGACTTTAACATCTCTGTTTGTGTGTGAGGCTTCCCCCACCCCACCCTGTATCCTTTCACTTCTTTTGAAACTACACACTACCTTTTATCAGTTATCACCCTGGATTTGGGGGGGAATGATACCTGAATTAAAAAGCTTTACATACACAGTTGAAAGAAAAACTTGCCGGTTCTTGGTTAGACTCTGCTTACTTGCAGCAGTTGGAGTTCTTGTGTTCTTAGAAATGCACAGGTCCAGAAAAGATGCACATAAAGGAAACTATAAATAGTACATTTGAGGATTAAATTTCCCTCCGGGCTACCCAATGACTTAAAACACAATTTAATTAATACAGCCTTTTGTTTGTTTAAGTTTTTCTGCCTCGATTTATGCATTGTAGCTTTTCTAATAAAGGCTCAAAATAAATTACAATTGTCAGTGACTTTTTAGTGGGTAGAAGACATTTGTAATTTTAAGCATTTGCTTTTGCTTTTTAAAGATTTCTGCCTTTAAGGCATTTCCTAGAAAGCAGTGCTACGAGAATACATTTGGAGGAATTAATAAATAAAAGGGACTCATTAACATGCCAGAACTTGGCCTTGCGTCTGTTGTATGTTTTTTCCTTTCTTGTGCCATTTCATCATTAGTTCCATAGATTACTTCAAGGTTCCTTATCAGTTAGCACCTTGGTTTTTGTGTATATATTTGTTTTTCGGTTTGTTTTTTTTGTTAGTCATTGCAAACGAAAAGCAAACTGTCACCTGGTTTTTCTGTCTCATCTGACCATTCCCTTCTTAATTCCCCACACGTACAAAAAGCTCAAACCCCCATCTTCTACAGTCTCTGATGTGGAGACAGTAGGGAATGTGCTTTGTGCTTTCCAGTACTTTCTCTTCCCTGTTATCTGAGGGGATTTCAGAATAATTTATTTTGCTGCAGAGATAACAATTCATTTCCTATTCTTTTCTTATCATTCAGGGCCAAAAAATATGTATGTTTTTTGCAGCCCTGTCTCAGCTGGAGATCTTCATTTACTCCTGTTTTAAAGTGTGTCCTTTATTGTCATTACTGTTTTTTAGTCATTTTGTTTCATTTGCTGCTGCATCACTTACATTTATAAAATTCTGTCTGTTATACTTATTTAAAAACTAATTTGACTGTCACAGATTGCTGCTTTTGAAAAAATCGATATCTTCACCTGAATTATCACCATTAAGACAGAGCCATAAAGTAGATTTCTTTGTTTTCTCATTCCATTTCAAGCAGTATTAACTTCAGAGAAAAGTAGTGACTGTCCTATAAGCCAGAATCGGGAAACCTCCACTGCTGACAAATTTCAAATATCTCTGGATGGTTCCACGGGTAAGAATAAAGAACCGGCAATGAGAAGGTAAGAAGTAATGTCAATTTGTGGTATCTGAGTAACATCTTTACTTATATTGAGCTCTTATTAAATTTTCTCACCATACTGCTCTAGTTTTTTTGTAAAGAGCCATCTCTAACGTCTCATTTCTCCACAACATTCTTGTTCAGTTGGGTGTCAGTTTTCCGGTTCTGTATAAGGCATGAGCTACAATGAGAAATGCACAGATCTGTCCCTCCTGAAGGTCAGAATAAAATACAGAAGTGAAAGCTAAACAAGCCTGAGGGCAGATGGTATTCTTCTTGGAGGCAGCCCTTACCCTAGTCAAAGTTTGTGTCTCTAGAAAAAGTTTAGGTATTGATTTACCCCAGGAAAATTCAGAATATCTTTCAGGGATGTCTGTTCAAGTCATTATTGAGATAAGACTATATAGCACTTGGTATTTTCAAAAGCACTTTATCCACTTTCTCACTGGATCTTTACAATACTACAAAGAGAGAAGGACAAATTTGGACTGTTATTCCTTTTTTTTTTTTTTTTTTTTTTTAGTATTTTTATTTATTTCTAGGAGAGAGAGAGAGACAGCGTGAGCAGGGGAGGGTCAGAGAGAGAGGAGTCACAGACTGAAACAGGCTCCAGGCTCTGAGCTGGCAGTCAGCACAGAGCCCGACGCGGGGCTCGAACCCACGAACCGCGAGATCGTGACCTAAGCGAAAGTCGGACGCTTAACCGACTAAGCCACCCAGGCGCCCCTGGACTGTTATTCCTACTCGATAGTTCAGGACAGAATCTCAGACCCATTTGAGTCCTACATGTTAGGAAGGAAAAGGAATCATATATTAGGAATCATATATTTTTTTAATGTTTATTTTTGAGAGAGTGAGGGAGATAGAAGATCCAAAATAGGCTCTGCGCTATCAGCAGAGAACCCAACACAGGGTTCAAACTCCCAAACCATGAGATTGTGACCTGAGCTGAAGTCAGACATTTAACCAACTGAGCCACCCAGGTGGTTTGGTTGGTTACATGTCTAACTTTTGATTTTGGCTTAGGTCATGATGTCACAGTGTGTGAGTTTGAGCCCTGCATAAGGCTCCATGCTAACAGTGGAACCTGCTTGGGATAGTCTCTCCCTCTCTCTCTGTTCCTCCCCTGCTCATGCTCTCTCTCTGTCTCTCTCAAAAATAAATAGGTAGACTTAAAAATATATATATTTAAGATTAAATATTGCTGTACCTCCTCCTATTGTTACCCAGTGTACCCTCTAGAGTCTTCTATTGAAGAACCTACATATTGGGGCACCTGGGTGGCTCAGTTGGTTAAACGTCTGACTTCAGCTCAGGTCATGATCTCATAGTTTGTGAGTTTGAGCCCCACGTCAGGCTCTGTGCTGGCAGCTCAGAACCTGGAACCTGCTTCAGATTCTGTGTCTCCCTCTTTCTTTCTGCCTCTGCCTCTCCCCCACTGACATTCTGTTTCTCTCTGTCTCTCAAAAATGAATAAATGTTAAAAAAAATTTTTATTAAAAAAATAAAGAGCCTACACATTGATTGAGCAGCCTCCCTTTACAATTCAAGTTTTGCTCATCTTTAATCCACAGGACCTAGTTTTATGACCTGACTTGTAGTAAACACTACCCAATAATTGTTTAATTGACAGGTATTTAATGTGTTCATTGTTAATTTATATTATATTTATTATGTCATAATCAATTATATTATTTTAATTATATAATCCATTATAATTATAATTTATTGTTTTTAAGTGTTAACCATTTTTATTTAAAGGCAACTATACATGATGCATTTGAGTATTAATTCTGCAAATTTGTTAAGTGTCCTTTAAATCTGTTGATAAGTATCTTATTCTGCAAAGTCCTAAATACCTGAAAGAGCAGAGGAATGAACCACTGAGTGCATATACTCTTCTGACAATACTTTATAGCTGGCTTTTGGTTTTAGAACGGCTTTGGACATTGAAAAGGCAGGAGGTGGGGATGATTCTATGAATTCTGCTAAAACCGGGTAGAAAGAATGAGTGTAGAAGTGTCAGGATTAATCAGATTTGTGTTTTTGTGAGAGATCTGAATGAGTCTAAAACATCCATTTGGACTCAGTGAGATAGTGGATAGAATTTGAGCAAGGAGCAGTGAATACTTTGGTGAAATTTGCTGACATGCTTTTAAACAGCTGAGAGATGTACTGCCTTGGCCCAGACCCTAAGGGGAGATGTTGTCTGTCAGCCCTGACATGTTGGCAAATGTAGATGCAGACTTCTGGGCAGTCACTCAGGTTCTTTTTCACTAGTCGTTGCCCATCTCTCTGGCAGTAAGCTGTTCCAACTTGTGTTTTAGCTGACCGGGAAGTATGATGAGCCCTTTCATAAGCTGTGCTGGTGACTTTCTCCTTTCATCCTTCTTCTAGGTCTTCCCCTTCTCAGCCCCGGCTGTTAGATACTAGGCAGTGTGTGCACAGCCACTCAAGGAGTCTTCAGAGCACAAACTGCCTGTCTCAGAAGGAGCTCATTAAGGTTGCCAATGGGGAAGAGCTACAACTGACTAAGTCAGAGCCCCGAGATTTCTTGGAGCAGTCTTACATTTCAAGACAAGATTTGGGTAATATTTTATCTGTTCTAATGGAGAAAACACTTCTGTTTTACTCTGAATCTGGCCTAAAGATATTTCAGTGAATCAACTTTTCAGATGTCTAACATGTGTAGTCTGTCATGAATGCTTCCATTATTCTTAAACCCATTTTAGAAAAATTGCTTCAATATTAATCCAAACTTACATGAAAATTATTGCAGCTGTGAATATATCTGTATTGATTTAGCTCTAACAGTTTTGAGGATGGGAGAGTCTTGTATACTCTAAGTATTTTATTTCAACTGTTAAGTAAGAATTCTAGGGCCCTACAGTACCTGGCTGGCTCAGTCAGTAGAATGTGCAACTCTTGATCTCAGGGTTGTGAGTTTAAGTCTGAACTCACATAAGGTGGGCATAGAGATTACTTAAAAAGGGGGGTTGGGGGGCAAAAAAAAATTCTAGGGCCCTAGAATAAAGTTTTTGGCCTGCCCTTTATTGAAAAATGAGTCAAATCTCTACAAAGTAAACTCTTATTTTATGAATTAATGAATATAAATGACTAGGTATTTTATGCCTTATAAATCACCATAACCGAATGGTGTGTTTTATGGCTTATAAATCAAAGTTTTAATCAGTAAAGAAAGCTTTAAATTAGTCCTCAAAAACACATTATCATAAAAGGTACTCTTTGGCACCTAAATGTGGTATTTGGCCGTGTTCATTAAGGTCATTTTAGGAATCTCACGAACTCTATGCAGCTATGCTTACTTCCTGAGGGAGTGACATTTTCTGAAATGTTTCAGGAATGGTCTCCTAATTTTAATTTGGTAATGATATCTGATGATTTATTAGGTCAAAAAGACAATGATGTTGTAGATAAAGAAACAAAAAATAAGTATTTGTTTCTTTTTTTCAAAATTGTTCTCCCTTACAAAAGTACTGTGTATTCTTTATGTTCATTGTTAAACAGTTGGAGAATATAGGTAATAAAAATTTGAAAGGAGGGGCGCCTGGGTGGCTTAGTCAGTTAAGCGTCCAACTTTCACTTAGGTCATGATCTCGTGGTTCGTGGGTTCGAGCCCTGCATCGGGCTCTGTGCTGACTGCCAGCCCAGAGCCTGGAGCCTGTTTCAGAGTCTGTGACTCCCTCTCTCTCTGACCCTCCCCTGCTCACGCTGTCTCTCTCTCTCTCCTAGAAATAAATAAAACATTAAAAAAATTTTTTTTTGAAAGGAATATTTAAAATTACTTGAATTCCCGTCATTGGCAATAGAATGCTGCTTTATTTCTTTAGTCTGTTGACTTAAACTTTCATTTTTAAAATATGGAATCATGAATACTGTTTGTAATTCAAATTCATTGTCAGGTCTGTTAAACTTCTTTCTCCGTGCCTTTCAGAGGGAACCCCTTACTTCGAATCTGGAATCAGCCTCTTCTCTGATGATCCTGAGTCTGATCCCTCTGTGGACAGAGCCCCAAAACCGGTTCATGTTAGCAGCATGCCAACTTCAACCCCTGCCTTGAAATTACCCCAATTTCAAGTTGAAGAATCAGCCAAGAGTACAGCTGCTGTTCATATTACTAATACTGCTGGGTATAATAAGAGGGAAGACATTGTGAGCAAGGAGAAGCCAGAAGTGACATCTTCAACAAAAAGAGTCAATAAAAGAATATCTATGGTGGCATCAGGCTTGACTCCAAAAGAATTCGTGAGTGTCTCCATATGTGTCTCCCTAACAACTGAGACTTCTTTACATAATGCAAGTAGTTTTAAATAGGTACTAGCAGTGAATAACCTGTAAGAAAAAATCTAGGAAACAAGAACAATTCAATGTAATTTCATTTCCATTACTGATTTCTGATCATTGGACCTAGATAAAGCTATAACATAGATTATTTTGTGTATATTTACTTAAGTAAATAATCATTAACTATTAGCAGCATGTTGTAGTTTGGGATATAACAGAGCTTTTTCATTTTAATTTGCTTTTTGTCCAAAAAAGCAAGTAGGTATAGTATAGGTTGTTGTTGTTGTTTTAATTTTTTTAAAAGTTTATTATTTTGAGAGACAGAGTGAGCAGGGAAGGGACAGAGAAAGAGGGAGAAAGAGAATCCTAAGGAGTCTCCACAGTGTCAGACAGAGCCCAGTGCAGGGCTTGAATTCATAGACCATCAGATCATGACCTCAGTGGAAACCAAAAATCAGTCACTTAACCAACTGACCAACCCGGGCGCCCCTATAGAGTATAGTTTTATTCCCCAGAGTAAACACCGTGGTTTACATCTGAGTGAACTTATGAGCATAATGAACAAAATCCAGAGTAGTTCCAAGCAAACTGCCAGATAGTGGCTTTTCTCCAGGATTTGTCTCTATCCTGGCCTGTAACAGTTATTCAATAACCTGCTCTATCATTTCTACCCTGCAGCACACTTCCCTCCAATTTGACATGTCGTTGGGCCTGTGTTGCTATAAATAGGAATTGTTTCACATTGTAGAAAAATACCCATTAAAATGCCACTGAAATCTTGTTTTTCCTTGGGCTGAGTATAGATTTCAGACATCCTAGGCAATTGACCTCCCTTGTCAGTAGTACCAGTCACCATTGGTATCCTTTCATAATGAAATAATTGAGTGAAAAAAATAATAATTGAGTGAATATTTCTTTAAAATCATACGATAACACACCAGCATATCAGATGGATACAATAGTGGATGCCATTTATCGCACACTGAGAGATGGCAGAATCATTCTTAACTATCTTTCTTAATATATCCTTCCTAGGCTCAGAACCATTTCTCATCCTAACTTCTCTATAGGTAGTGACTCGGCATAACATTCTGCTTGGCCAAATGTGTCCCTTCACCAAAAGGGCAAAGTAAGCTGTGTCTGCCCTAGTAGATACAACGAATAAATTCTTACCAATAATGCTAGGATTCCCATCTCACAAGCACGTGCCCAGATCAGCTATTTGCTCTGAAAATTCATATTTGTGCCTGTTTATATATTATTCTTGATCATTTGCCTGTACATCTAGAATTCCCATTTATTCATCAAAAATTAGCATTCTGTCCTCCCTTGTATTGTGAGTTCAGCTTTTCAGAGAAGGCTAAAAAGATCTAATCTTTTCATGCCATGGACAATTTGGAGCTGCATATTAGACTGTAAGTGACTCGGGTACGTCTTGTCTTTAAACAAGCAAAGAAGAAAACTTTTCAGCTCTATTCAGACTTGCTGAAGTGTGGTAAATTTATTATGAAAGCTGCTGACTGTAGTACACATGATTAATTCTGAAGCCCATATTAAGATGATCTTTTCAGCAGTTGTTCTTCTAACTAAACACTGTTTCAAGGCCGGGATTTCAACAATTAATCAGTTCAGAATTGCTAATGATCCTGGCAGAGGGCAGTGACAAAAGGGGGAGGATGTCATTAGCTTCTCTAGCCTCTCTTTCTCAGTGCCCTGTGGCAGTATGGAGTGAGGCAGCTTGAAAGAAAGAGGGCCTGATCTCTGTCGCAGGGTTGTGCAGCACATACATATGGGCATGGATGGCGAGGGCTAGTAAATGATGGCCCTTGGTAAGCAAAGTGGTTTACCACACAGTAGCTACTGATCGTGTCAACCGTGTCCATAACGGATCTGGTTAATTCCTTTTATTGCCTATTGATTTTTATTTGGTTGATAAATAATAGCTAGAAGGCTTTAGCTTTCTTTCAGGAAGCATATGAATCTCTTCCAATCCTTATCCTTAAGAGAAATTGATGGTTTTTACACTGACCTTTAGAAGCATCTTGCCTTGAATGTCTTGTAACCATGAGAGAGTTGAAGCAGGTTTTTCAGCCGCATAACTGTAGCATAACTTTCTGAATAGGCTGGTTACCTCTTGGCTTACGAAGTGTAGGCTGATAAATCTAAATTATAGTAGCGTACCACTCTGCAAAGAAACGGTCTTAGGGAATCAAATGATAGCTGCTATTAAGGGGAAAAATTATTATTTTGAATCCTGGGTTATATTTCCATGGCTATTAGTACAGACTATTTTAGAATTTTTCCCTCTGATTTATACATAATTTTTTATTAAATTGCTATTTATTTTGGGACTTCAGACATGTTAGAATAAAAGGGATGTACCTTTTGTGAGGAAAATGGAGACTCAAAACTAGGGTAACTAATAGTCAAAGCTGTGTACGAGAGGTAATTTATTATGATGTAATATTTGATTTGATTTCAGATGCTGGTGCAGAAGTTTGCCAGAAGACATCACATCACCATAACTAACGTGATTTCTGAAGAGACTACTCACATCATTATGAAAACAGGTATACCAAGAGCCTTTCCAGAGCACGTTGCATCTGTTACATAAAACCACATGAAGAAATGGGAATATTTGTTCAACATAGCATGGCTGATCATCTTCCAGTAGTCAACCAATCAATTATTTGTGAAAGAAAAATCAGTTTTGCTACTTCCCGGCCCCCTTTGGTTTGGGTTACAATTTGGAGAATCAGGAGCCAGAACAATGAACTACTTCTAGTCCACCCTGCCAAGACCACACTGTGTGAAGGGCTTCCTGGTGAGGCACAGCCCAAGTCCTAGAAGAACAAATTGGGCAAGGGGCGCCTGGGTGGCTTAGTTGGTTAAGCATCTGACTTTCGCTTAGGTCATGATCTCACGGTTCGTGGGTTCGAGCCCCGCGTCGGGCTCTGTGCTGACTGCCATCTCAGAGCCTGGAGCCTGTTTCAGTCTGTGACTCCCTCTCTCTCTGACCTTCCCCTGCTCACGCTGTCTCTCTCTCTCTGTCTCCTAGAAATAAATAAAACATTAAAAAAAAAATGGGTAAAAGGAGAATGAAGTGAGCCTGTGCTCAAAATCCAGGCAGTTGGAAATGCTAGCTCCCTGTCCACTCCGTGTCCTAGCTCTACTCCACCCAGTTTGAGTGAGATTGAGAGTCTTTCAGGACGCAGGCCCACTGTCAGTTCTGAGGTAGCCTAGCATATGAAACAGGAGAAAGAGAAGGGGAAATTCATTTGTCCTACACCTTCCCCCTTTCCAGTCTTAATTATGGCTTGTGTGATAACAGAGACCTGAGAGGCTTTTAGCTAAATCTAAGTAAACATTTCAGGGCTGCCGAAGAAGCTCATTTGAAATTGGGCCTTATTCATAGAAGCCTAGTGTCCAGAGCAAGTGAAGTGAAGATTCTGACCCCCACTGCATTCTCTGCTAGAGGGGCTGCCTGGAAGGTGTGTGCTTTGCCTTGAGCACCAAGCTGCCTTTTGAAGCTGGTCACTGACAAACTAGAGTGTCTACCCAGAGGTAGATGATGAGGACGGGAGAAAGGAATTGAAAGCAATGTCATTTGAAGAACAGATGAAGGAACGGAAAGACTGAAGGGAACAAGACAGCGATCTTCCAATATTTGAAGAGCTGATTTCTGGAAGAGGAGGTTGACTCCCTTGTTAGGCTCCAGAAAGCCAAGAGTGGCACCTGCCAACACATAGAAGATGCAGATTAGAGTTCACTTCTTTAAAAGAAAAATTTTTTTAATCTTTGTTTCTGAGAGAGTGAGAGAGACAACATGAGCAGGGGAGGGTCAGAGAGAGGGAGGTACAGAATCTGAAACAGGCCTCAGGCTTTGAGCTGGCTGTCAGCACAGAGCCCGATGCAGGGCTCAAACCCACGAACTGTGAGATCGTGACAGCCGAAGTCGGACGCTTAACCAATTGAGCCACCCAGGCACCCCTAGAGTTTAGTTCTTAAAACCCTTCTCACATGGAGCGCCTGGGTGGCTTAGTCGGTTAAGCTTCCAACTTTTGCTTAGGTAATGATCTTGCGGTTCGTTGGTTTGAGCCCCGCGTCAGGCTCTGTGCTGACTGCCATCTCAGAGCCTGGAACCTGTTTCAGAGTCTGTCACTCCCTCTCTCTCTGACCCTCCCCTGCTCACGCTGTCTCTCTCTCTGTCTCCTAGAAATAAATAAAACATTAGAAAAAAAATTAAAAAAAAAAACAAAAACCTTTCTCACAAAATTGACTCTCTGGAAATACAGTGGTCCTCTCCAGGGTGTTTCTGTCAGGTAGCTGCAGGCGCTTGGCACAGGGTCCTGACTCCTTGGCAGGGACACATCGCCTTCAAATGTCAGATATCTCAGGTTTCTACTGTACAAAGACTGTACCACAGGGTCACAGGATAATGCTCACAGGAATCAGGTGCCACCACAAGATACTTTGAGTGAAGTAACATTTTAGAGATGGATGTCAGTGAAGTTTAACATAGCTTAAGATAGCTGTAGTTTTGGATCAAAGCTGCTGAAAGGTGGAAAGAAAACTTTAAAATGCAAATTAAACCTAAAGTAGTTCAGTCTTTCAACTCAAAGATAATACAAGATTTGCTACTTAAAAAAATTTTTTTTCAGTATTTATTTTTTAATGTTTTATTTATTTCTGAGAGAGAGAGAGACAGCGGGAGCAGGGGAGGGTCAGAGAGAGAGGGAGACAGAATCTGAAGCAGGCTCCAGGCTCTGAGCTAGCTGTCAGCACAGAGCCCGATACAGGGCTCGAACCCATGAGCTGTGAGATTATGACCTGAGCTGAAGTCAGATACTCAACAGACCAAGCCACCCAGGTGCCTCAAGATTTGCTACTTTTAAACAAAAATGAGCTACGATTTCTGAGTTTTAAGCATATTACTAAATCAACTTTTACAGCAGTTAAAAAGTTTTAAAATTTGAAGGAGGAAAAAGGATTTTTAAAAATTTTGTGAAGGATCCTAGGAGGGAAAATGGCTGTTGCTTCTACTGGCAGATGGCCTACTGTGTTTAGGATTTAGTTAAATACATTTCTCCTGTTTAAAACTAAGTGCTTTTTTGTCAGTTTGCTTACTTCAGAGAAGGCCTTTGAAACGATGAGAAAAACAGAACTGATTCTTCAGCTCCTACCTTCTGAAGTACATAGAAAAGAGAAAAGCTGTGAAAAGAGTTTGTTTTTCCCGTGCCTCTCAGGGGAATTCGAAATTAAGGGGTTAGGATTCCCCAGGTAGAAGTTCTGGGTGTGAAACCTTGTCACTTACATGGACATTTCAGATTCAGGATTTCGATAATACTGCTTTTGTCTCTTCACATTTTACCATCCAGTAAAATAGATCTTCCCCATCCACTTGTATCAATACTGCTGATAGGGGTGATTTCTTCAACATGTTGACAGAAGTCTTTAGCCACTGTTGGCACCTGGAAGATAGAACAGACCTTTCCTGTGGTCTCAGCTTCCTATCAGCCTTATCCAGGTCTCCAAAGAGGCACACTTGCTGCTTATAATTAGGGTGCTTCCGACCTCTGAGTCTCTCACCTGGGCTGTTGGAATCATTAATCCAGATTGATTTCCAGTAGCATAAATTGCAGGGGGCACTTTAGCTTCCTAAAGCAGAACTTGCTGATTTTTGTTTTCAACTTCTAATCCTTTGGATGTTTTGCATCCTACAGATGCTGAGTTTGTGTGTGAACGGACACTGAAATATTTTCTGGGTATTGCAGGAGGAAAATGGGTAGTTAGCTATTTCTGTAAGTACACTATAATGTCCCCCCTCCTCCCTTTAACACCTCAGAATTGCATTTTTACACCTAACATTTTAACACCTAAGGTTTTTGCTGATGCTGAATCTGAATTACCAAGAGGTCTTTAATGGTAACACTAAACTAGCTTTATCTTTAATGCATATCTCTTTGTTCAGATAAGCTGGTGATGTTGGCGAAAATGGATTTCTTTTTATAACTAATACGACCTAATCTACTCCTAGCAATGTTAGCATAGGAACTAAGGATTTATTTAATAGCAGGCAGAAATCCATGTGCAGCAAGCACTTTTATAATGTTTAAATTAAGCCACCACTGTGTCTCCAGAAGGAAATCTATTAAGGGGCTGCTGCTTTATACAGAGAGCCTCTAGTCAGTGTTGCCTTCTGTACCGTCACACGTATCACTTCACCAACCACCTTTGTGAAAAGAGCATGTTCTTCTGCCTTTGTGTGACCTGTGTTTTCTGTCCTCTCTTTAGGGGTGACCCAGTCCCTTAAAGAAAGAAAGATGCTAGATGAGGTAGGTACTTGATGTTACAAACTAATCAGAAAGACTTGGTGCCACCAAGTCACAAAATCACTGAAAACTTCTGTTTCCTTTTTTTTCTACTGCTTTCCAAAGACTTCCCTTGACAATGTGGACCATCAAGAATTATGCAGGAAATTCTGCGTTCTCACTCACTTGTTTAAGTGTCAGTAGAAACAATCCTTTCTTCAGAGGAAGAAAAAGGAATTTATAGGGCAGAAAGAAAGACCTGTAAGCCTAAGAAACAAGCTCACCTGAATATTACATTCATATACCTTTGTAGAAAACTGTTGTTGAAGAGAAACCTTTCATATTAATATGCAGATGTATCTGCTTAAAAATCAGATTCCTTCAAAGAGATGTTACTCTTTATGATCCTAAGAACAGTGAGAGGTAAATAAGACAGAGTGTAGGAGGAAGAATCATTTTAGAACAGAGTCATCTGAGAACTGCTGGTAACAACAGACCAGGCAAAATAAAATTAGCAAAAGCAGTTTTAAGCTAGTATGAGCTGTTTAGCATATTTATAATTAAATGGAATTTTGTTGGTTTTAACTTTGGTTCAGTGACCTAATATGGTTGGGAGCCTACAGTGTCATGGGCACCAGGAACAGAGCAGTAGGTAAGACTGCTGGGTCCCTGCTCCAGTGGGATTCATGCTCTATTGAGGGGAGACATACAATAATTTAAGATGCACTTAAAATACCAATAAATACTATGAAATAAAACTGTAAAAAAAATAATGATAGTAGCCAAATAATAAAAAATACATACATACATATATACATACTATGGAGAAATAATACAGAACAACAGACTAGCAGCTGACTGGGGACACAAGTTCACTACTTATGGAGACCAGGGAAAGCTTTCTGAAAAGCTTGAGCTGAGACCTAAAAGACAAAGAATTGGCCTGGAAAAATGTAGGGAACAAAAGTTAACAGGCAGAAGAACTGCAAGCATAAATGTCTTGATGTAGGAATGAGTTTGGTTTATTAAAGGAAAATAGGCCATTGTAACTGGAAAGTAGTAATTGGCAAATTATAGGTAGAGGGCAGAGGTTGGACCAGGAGTTGGAGAAGATCACGGACAAGGGCCAGATCAGGTAGGATTTGGTGGAAGTCATGGTAAGGAATTTGAATTTTATTTGTAGGGTAATTGGAAGCATGGAGATGGGAAGAAGAGATTGATTTATGTTTGGAGATAGGACCTACTAAAGGGTTAAATTTGGAGGATGAGCTAAAATAAAGGGAGGCCTTGAGGGGCAAACACTTAGGGTTTTGGCCTGAACAGTAGAGTGGATGCCAGTAATAGTAAATCAGATAAGGAAGATGTGGAGAAGGAGCATCTTGGGGGGGGCGGGGGGGACGAATAGAATTAAGAGCTCTGTTTTAGACTGTAGGAATTTGGAGATGTATATTAGACTTCCAGGTAGAGAGCTTAAGTCAACACAGGGGCACAGTCAGGACAAGGAATTTGAGGGTCAGCTTCAAATAGATGACATTTTTAGCACTAGACTCTTCTCACTCAAGTGACTATGAAATGTTAAGTGTTCTTTCCTCTAATAACAGCCTATGGTTACACTCATGACTTTGTCTTCCCTACAATCAAGTGTCAGTCAGAATTGTTCCCAAGCATTCTTCCCCAAATTCTCCCAAAAGCTCTAACCTCCCCAGTCCCATTATTCTTTATTTCCTTGTCATTGACCAGTCAAAACAGTGGTTATGAAAAGCTTCTAACTTTCTTTAGTGGGTTAAATGTATATTTTATCATTTTAGTCTCATTAATTGTAAACCTCTTAGTGGAAATCTGAGAAGCCTTTATTTCTTTAGATGGTAATACACAGTTGATTTAAGAGATCAGGAATTCTCCAGTTATCTTTATAACAGCACAGTATTAGCAGTTTAATCTAAATGCTAAGTGAATGTTTTGAGAAGAGATAGATGTTGAAAATTAAAGTACATTAAGTCCCAATGAGGTGAAAAGCCAATTGTTAATTTCTGCCCACAAAGATTTACTTCAGTGAATTGATTTCAGCAGCTGAGATGCTGGTCATTTCATTCAGTCCACCAAAAAGAATGATTTTGGGGGCAGGGGTGGGGTTGTCAAAATTCTGCAGCAGTACTGAATTCCTTAATATTGACTTATCTACTCCACTTCCATTGAAGGAGGTTTCTCTTTTTCTGATCCCTGTTGGTGTGCGTTGGTTTTTTCCCAGCATGATTTTGAAGTCAGAGGAGATGTTGTCAATGGAAGAAACCACCAGGGTCCGAAGCGAGCAAGAGAATACCGGGACAGAAAGGTAAAGTCCCCCTCTGCCTTGTTGACAAAAACCCCACTCACACCTCTGCATTCCACTCCCCTTGGTGGAGATGGTCTCATTCATCTGTAAGGAGCACTGGATACTCACTTGCTGGAACTCTAGCTAGGTGCTTCCATATAGGTTCTTTATACCTAGCCCAATAAGGTAAATGAGTATCATCTCCATTTCATGAATGAAGGAGCTTAGATGTGTAGAGAAACTATGTACTTTGGACTCCAGTCTGGGATTCAAATCTCAGCTGATAAGGGGCAGAGCTGGAATTTGAAACAGATGTGAATCTTAGGCCTTTGCTCTTTCCACTTCACCGTGGTGTCTTCCTGTAAGGTAGTGTGGTCACTGCTATGAGGGGGATGTACACAGTGCTGTCTGTGGAAGCACAGAAGAGAAAGTGTTCAATAATCAATAGCTAACTTTTTTATAATATACACTGTATGCTAGGGTCTGCTCTAAACACTCGATCATATTTTAACTCATTAACAATTTTACAGTAGCCCTGAGGTGTGTACTATAATTATACCTATTTTATAGGTGAGAAAATTAAAAGCTCAGAGTGGTTGAGTAAATTGCCCAAGCTCACAGAGCTAGTTGGAAACCCATAACTAGTTGAAAACATGCAGTCAAACTCCAGAATCTGAGCTCTTAACAATACCATAGTTTCTTGAGATGTGTGGCTGGTCACTCCATGGAGCATGCGACTCGATCTTGGGGTTATAGGCTTGAGTCCCACGTTGGGTGTAGAGATTACTTAGAAAAGTAGAATCTTGGGGCACCTGGGTGGCTCAGTCAGTTAAGCATCTGACATCGGCTAAGGTCATGATCTCACAGTTCAGGAGTTCAAGCCCCACACTGGGCTCTCTGCTGTCTCAGTATGGAGCCCACTTTGGATCTAGATCCTTTGTCTCCCTCTGTCTACCCCTCCTGCACATGTTTATTCTCTCTCCCTTTCTGTGTCTCACAAATAAACAAAAATAAAATAAAATCTTGAAGTACCCGGTGGCTCGGTTGAGCATCCAACTCTTGATTTCAGCTTAGGTCATGATCCCAGGGTTGTGGGGTTAAGCCCTGTGTTGGGCTCTGCACTGAGCATGGAGCCTGCTTAAGATTCTTTCTCTCTCCCTCTACCCCACTCACACACACATGCGTTCTTTCTCTCTCTCTTCCTCTCTCTCTCAAATATAAATAAATAAATTAATTAATTAATAAAATCTTAGAAAAGAGGGGCACCTGGGTGGCTCAGCCAGTTGAGGGTCTGACTCTTGGTTTCAGCTCAGTCATGATCTTATAGTTTCATGAGTTTGAGCCCAGCATCATGCTCTGTGGTGACAGTGTGGGGCCTGCTTGGGATTTTCTGTCTCCCTCTTTCTCTGCCCCCTTCTGCATTTACACTGTCTCTCTCAAAAATAAGCGAATAAACTTTTTTTAAGTCTTAAAAAGAAACAATACTAGGGGTGTCTGTCATGCAACTTTTGAACTTGGGGTCATGAGTTCAAGCCCCATGTTGGGTACAGAGATTACTTAAACAAACAAATACTTTTTAAGAAATCTTTTTAAAATATACACTACCATAGTTTCTTGGAAAGTTATAGACTTCACAGAGGAAAAAAATAGGGTATTCTAACAACTTTACAAATGAAGGGCTAGAGGCCCAGGAAGACTCCGTGATTTTTTCCCAGATCACACTGTAGCAGATGAGAGAACCAAAGCCTTGTCTCTCTGTCAGGGAGAAGTCCAAGCAAGGTTTCTCACCTGCCTTGTCAGGCCTGAACCAGATGCTTTCTCAGGTCACTGGCTGAACACTTACATGCCTAGTCTGCATTTCTTCCTTTTTTAAAAGTTTGCCTTTTTTTCTTCCTTTTTTATTTTTTTTTTAAAATTTTTAACATTTTATTTATTTCTGAGAGAGAGACAGCGTGAGAAGGGGAAGATCAGAGAGAGAGGGAGACACAGAATCTGCAACAGGCTCCAGACTCTGAGCTAGCTGTCAGCACAGAGCCCGATGTGGGGCTCAAACCCACGAACCATGAGATCATAACCTGAGCTGAAGTAGGCTGCCCAACCGATTGAGCCACCCAGGCACCCCTTTTTCTTCATTTTTTAAATGGGCATTTTAGAACATCCCCGTACAGAGCACTGTCTGTCCCTTTATAGAACTTGAGAAAGAACCAGTAGAGGTGATTTTCCAGGGAAAACTGCTTTAGGAGAGCTCTGAACCCTTGAGGTCAGCCCACCCCCCAACCTCTGAGGCTATCAAGTAACTTCCAGATGCCATGGAAAGCTATTGGCCCTGTTTCTGCTTCTGCCTTCACCCCAGGGGAGTTCTGTGTGAGCCAGCCATTTGTTTTTATTCCACTGTACACAAGGCCGAATTAGCACCAGATTCTTCCTCCTTCAAAGCAAATTCCAGCGTTTGGGAGTTTTTCCTAAATTTGGGATGGCAATGATGGAAAGTGCCTGGTCAAAGTAATGACATTCTGAAGACACTAAATGTCACTGTAGTATTTTCCTGTGGAAGAGAAATGCATTTATAGTTGTAGAAGTTAAACTTGAGATTTCTTAACTCATCTCATAACTAGCCACCCTCATCAGTGAGTGTCAGCTTGGATACAAAAATTCCTAATCTTTGGTACTTTTTACAGCAATGTTTAGCTCTAGGAGGCTGCTTGGGGACAGCTTTTAGCATTATGAGCATCTGTCAACAGGTTGGGGATGCAGTGTATTCGTACAGATACTGAGAATGGCATATATGGAGGCTGTCACTTAAAACAGAAACAGTCTTGTCCTGCTGTTCTTATTCCTTTGATTGTAGTTAAAATGGGGATGGGGAGGCTCATTTCCTAAAAGACCATGATGAGTATTTAGCTCCTGAGTTTTCTGTACCCCTGTCTCTTTTATCTAAACAAGGTGAGTTCCAGGCCTAGGCAATCTTTTTAGTGGAATGGGGAGAAAGAGGGTCAAGAGAATGATGGTTACCCAGATATCTATCCAGCCAACTGACACAACTTTAGATTTCTTTTAAATGATATGCTTGAGCTTGTGCCTAAGAACCTGTATCAGTTCCTGGGTAAGAATTTGCCTGTCCCAGCACTGTAGCCACCAGCCACATGAGGCTGTTTTCTAATTTTGACAACTAAAATTAAACAAAATAGGAGGTTCAGTTCCTCACCCACCGTAACCACATTTCAAGAGCTCGGTAGCTACATGTGACTTGTGGAAACCTTATTAACACAAATATAGAACATTTCCTTCATCATAGAAAGTTCTTTTGGACAGTGCTAGCCAGCACTGTATGTGAGTGAAAGAGGCATCTGGAAGGGACAGTGTAATCTGTGTCTCCTGAAAACCAGGCCGTCAGGTCAGCTCAATGAGGATAGGCAGAACCAGGCTTCATTTCTAGATTAGATTAGCTTCTAGATTAAAAACAGTTTAGGTTACCTAAAGGAACAATGGCCATTCTTAAAGCTGTGTGAAGGCAGGAATGGATGTTCCGAGACCAGAAGTGAGAGGAGAAAAAGAGCATGTAATATCAACATAGACTTCTCTGACAGTTAGAATGACGGTTGGTATTGATGTGCCAAGTCTGGGTAAAAGCATCCAACTGCAGCTAATAGCTTGAATCTCTAGCCATCCAAGCCTTTTATTTAATATAAAGAAGGTCCAGGTTTTTTGGTCTCTAACAAAAGAAGTCACCAGGAAGGAGCCTGGGCCTGATTGGTGGCGAAGTGGAAAGCTCAGCCTCTGAATAACACAGAGTGACTGTAGGGTACATTAGCTACATACATACTTCTGGTTTTTTAATTATTATTATTATTGTTTTTACATACAGACTTTAAAAAGGTCTTCTAAAATCCATCCATGTTCTGACATTGTACTGATTGTCTCTGGGACATAGTAGAAATTATCAGATAGTAAAGAAAAAAGAAAGTCCTTCATTTTCTTTCTTTAAATTTTTAAAATGTTTTTTGTTTGTTTGTTTTGTTTTTTTCTGAGAGAGAGAGACCCAGAATCTGAAGCAGGTTTCAGGCTCTGAGCTAGCTGTCAGCACAGAGCCCGTTGTGGGACTCGAACCTACCAACCGTGAGATCATCACCTGAGCCGAAGTCGGATGCTCAACTCAGCCACCCAGGCACCCCAAAAGTCCTTCATTTTTGAGAGTCTGTTTATGTTGTTTTTTTATAAAATGCATACTCTTTTATAATTGGTGTTTCTTTCTCTCCTTCCCTCTATGCCACTCTTCTCCCAGATCTTCAAGGGCCTAGAAATCTGTTGCTACGGGCCCTTTACCAACATGCCCACAGGTAAGAGACCGGGAGAAGTGCCGAGTCCAGCACCAGCCTTTCCCTTACATGGTGAAGTGTTAACGGGAGGGGCCATCTTAAGGGGGTTCCTCAGACTGGTGAGAGACAGATGAGCGGCCCCAAGAGGGCCTGGCAAAGTAATTTTGCTTCTGTCTTCTTTATTGGTTATTGATTGGATTTTTATGAAATTTCCAAGTGCCACTTGAGGATTTCTCAGTGTTTTTGTACTTTGGTGTAATGAAAACCAAGTCTCTAACAGGTATCATTTTAGAGATGAGTCAGTTGACCTCAGTTCACTCAGCTCTAGAAGTTATTCTATTTCTCTACCACTCATCAGGCAAAACTGCACTTAAACATTACCCTGTGGCAAAAAACTGGGCCTGTGCCCCTTCCTGAGAGGTCAGTGAAAAGCTAGGTTCTAGGATGCAGTGTTCTATGCTCAGGTTGGGCAGAGCTGCCCTTCTTCCCTGTGGTTTAAGAAAGGAGGGAAGTCATAAGTTAGGGAGAAGATACCTTTCAGGTTTGTAAATGTTAAGAAGGAATTCTGCTCTTCCTAAACCATCTTCAATTGATACTAAGAAGCAAACATAGCAGCTGCATAAGCCCTGTGGGCCTGGGACCCCACACAGGCCCAGAGCAAGCAGGGGAAGACTCTGGATGAACATTCTCTAATTAACTTTGGCATTGAATGTGATGTTATGTTTAGGAGTGCTGTGGGGCTCAACTCTGCGGTTGTGGAGCAGAGAGCCCCTGGGGTGTGTATAGATTTGGTTTGTTCTCTTCAAAACAAAGTCCAACCACCTTTGCTTCTGTGCCCCTTCCACCTCAGGGATCAGGTTCTCTTGCTCCTCAGAAGATGGCCTGGGCATCTGGTCAGGGACAGATGAGCGGCCCCAAGAGGGCCTGGCAAAGTAATTTTGCTTCTGTCTTCTTTATTGGTTATTGATTGGATTTTTATGAAATTTCCAAGTGCCACTTGAGGATTTCTCAGTGTTTCTGTACTTTGGTGTAATGAAAATCAGGTCCCTAGCAGGTATCATTTTGGAGATGAGTCAGGTGACCTCAGTTCACTCAGAAAAATAGGAATGTCTCAGCGATACCCAGAAATGGGCTGATGAAAAAGAGCACCCAGAGAGGCCCAGAAGCCATGCATTGATCCGTTCTGCTGATTTTCCAGATGCAAGGGGAACATCTGTACAAGCCCTTGTGGTTTGTGCTCCCTAAATGTGTCAATTCCGCCTCAGCACATAGCCCTTCTCCACTGATGTGCTGAGTCTCTGTCCAGGATGATGTGTGTGTGTGTTTTTTTGTTTTTTTGTTTTTTTTACTGAATGAATTATCTTTCTGTCTCTTGACATTTACAGTAATTACCACCAGTATGGTGCTCTCAGTGGCCGTGATTATCAATTACCAGCACAGAATTAGGCAGGGAGGGAGGGAAGGCAAGTGAACATTTTTTCACAGTATCTTAGCCAGCAATTTAAGCAAATTAAGGGAAATTAGATCTTGGATTCTTTTCCTCTAAAGTGTTTTGTTTGAGAGACTGTCAAACCTTATCTACCAAGTGGCCTTCTGGGGACTGATAATCAGAGTAGGTAGCATATTGGTGGCAAATTGACTTAGAATCCATACCTGGTATAGATTCTAGGTCAAGGCCTCTCTGTCCTTTTGCAGCAGAGAGATGGAGACTCTCCCACTGAGAAGTCTCGCTGTAAGCCTTCATCCAGAGGAGCATGGGGTAGGAGGCATAGGTTAAGTGTGTAGAGTCCTGTGGTGATTTTAGGTCTGTATGTGCCATTTAGATCAACTAGAGTGGATGGTGAGCCTCTGTGGGGCTTCTGTGGTGAAGAAGCCTTCGTTATTCACTCTTAGCAAGGTAAGTGTTTGATGCCCGCCAGATATCTGTCCTATGACTGAGCAAGGCTGGTTGGTTACCCATCAGTCCCTACAAACCCTGCCAGTGGACCTCAGAAGCCTCTCTTTGTCCCGAGTCTTCTCTGACCATGTACCAGTCGCCAGAAGACGCCGTCTGTGGAGGATGAGGAAGGGCTTGAGTTCTCCAAGTGTTTAATTTATTGAGGGAAGGCTCTCCCTCCAACCCTTCCTTTTTGCCATGTGCCCATCCCCCTCCTTTCTGAGGTCCCACCTAAGCTAGTCTGCTTTCGCAAACCATCAAGAAATGGTGAAGCAACTGTTCCAGAAGCCCTGCTCTGATACCTTCAATGCTATTTCCTTCCTGGGGATGCAGGGTACTCACGCAGTTGTGGTCGTGCAACCGGACGCCTGGACAGAGGACAGTAGCTTCCATGGTAAGTCTTGCTATAAGCCTTTGTCCAGAGGAGTATGGGTTGCAGGGCCCAGGGTTAAGTATGAAGACTATGGTGCTTTTAGGTCTAAATGCCCTGATTTGATCAACTGAAGTAGATGGTGCACCTGGGTGGGACTTTAGAAGGCCATAGGCATGTGTCCATGACATATGGGGTTCTGTGTGATGTGTTTGGGTCACCACAGGTCACCCAGTGTTTGTTTAACACAGTTCTCAGTACCGTCTAGGTGCTCAATCAATATTTGAATGAAGGAATGAATGCATGCATGCATGTCTAAAATGTCCTTTTAAAAGTTTTTGTGTTTTCTTTTGTGTTATAAAAGTAAGACATGAACTATTTCCATTGGTGGAGGCTAAATATTAATGTTCATCACATAAAATATAATTGAACACAATATGTACATACATATATTTCACACAGATGTGATCATGCTCATCATCTGTTTTGCTTTTTCTCCTAAGATGTTACAAAACCATTAAATTGCAATGCTGTTTTGCTCTCTGGTGACTTCCAGTAACAGATTGGAGCTCATGTTACTAAAGTTGCCAGAGGCTGTAGGCTTTGACCAGCAGTCGATCCTCCGGCTTCTAAATGAGGTCCTGTGTCCTGAAGCGTTACTTAAGGTCACCGGTTTTGCACCTACCTGAGTAGCCCTCCGAACTCATACAACCACGTCCTCAAGAGTAGACGGACAAGAGTCTGGCCTGGGAAAATGTGAATTGACTAATTTCTGCTTGTGTTCTCTGTCCCCAGCGATTGGTCAGATGTGTGAGGCGCCTGTGGTGACCCGAGAGTGGGTATTGGACAGTGTAGCCCTCTACCAGTGCCAGGAGCTGGACACCTACCTGATCCCCCAGATTCCCAGAGCTACTGCTGGCCTCAGCCAGCCATGTGTGTAGCGTATAGGGCCTGTCGCCACAGGACCCCGAGAATGATGGTAAGAAGCAGCCGTTTTCCAGGCCCTAGGAGCTCCTCTTCAGTCTCCCCACAGTCCCTGTTACTGAATATTTTATGTACGTCAGCCTGAGAAGAAATTGTGGCTATGCAAGGGGCCCTTAAAGATTTTCTGCTTCGAGTCTCCCTTTGAAATCTACCATGAGCACAAAATTGTGGTAATTTTTCACCTGAAAAGAATGTAAAACCATTTAAACCCCACCAATTGCGCAAGATGCTGATTCATTATTTATCAGCCCTATTCTTCGTACTGGGGATGTTGCCTTAGAGCTGGAGGCACAGAACGGCTGGCCTCAGGAGAATAGCTGAGCTCCCTAAGTTTGCTTCTCTAAAATCCTGTGTTCATAAGGCCAAAAGTGAGACCCTTCAGTGGAAGGCAAGTACTTGAGGAATCTGTGATATGACTTAAAATCAGGACAGCCCTTGGACGGCTCTCAGATGTTGGAGTGGAGCATGGGTGGGGGCTGGGGGGACTCAGAGGCAGGTGATGGATATAAACACGAACCCTGAAGGTTAGAGGAGAGGGGAATCATCCTGCCCTTTAGAAATCCAGATTTCTAAAGAGTTCTTAGCACTGCTATGCTCTGAAGTACCAGAGTCTTTTCAAGAACCGATGTCCAAAGAGGGTCTTCTCATTCCCCCATTAGAAATAAATGCAATGTTTATTGTTGTAGCTCTGAACCATCACTCATTCTTCTTGGAATATAAGATCTCTGATAGGAATATTTCATGTCTGTAAAATGATGTCTCCCACCAGGAAAGGAGCTATTGCTTTCCTTGAGGTAATTTTCTTCTCTTTGCTTCCTATTGCCGAACTGTACAGCTTCATAAATAATTTTGTGTGCTGAAGGAAGAGAAAGTGTTTTTCATAAACTCATTATCCAGGCCTGTTTATAGCTGTTGGAAGGACTAGGTCTTCCTTAGCCCCCTAGTGTGTGAGGGCAGTGCAGACTTGACTGTACAAAATAGGTTTTGTAAATGTTGTTGCTGTTCACCTGCAAATAAACTTGCTTTCACTTTTCACCGAGCCTGACTCCTTGACACTTATAGCTACAGACTTGCTCAGGCCCTAGTACCAACTCCTAGCATTATCAAGGGGACTTTGGTACCTCTTGTATTTTCTATTGCTGCCATTGCAAATTGTCACAAATCTAGTGGCTTAAAATAACATCAATTTATTATCTCACAGTTCTGTAGGTCAGAAAGCCGAGTTGGCTCAACTGATATGTTTTACAAGGCCAAAATCAAGGCAGCAAGGCTGTGTTTCTATCTAGAGGCTCTGGGGATGAATCGGCTTCAAAGCTCATTTCATATTGTTGGCCAGATTTTTCCTTGCAATTGTGGGACTGAGATCCTTGTTTAATTATGGGCTGTTGACCAGAGGTCATCCTTAGCTTCTCCCACATTCCTAGACTCCTGAGCCCCTACCTCCATCTTCAAAGCCAGAAACAGGGGCCAAAGCTTTCTCATGTTTGGAGTCTCTCTGACTTCCCCTTCCTCATCTCTCTGACTGCCAGATCTAACTGCCAGAGAATTTTTAATGTTTATCTATTTTTGAGAGAGACAGAGTGTGAGTAGAGGAGCAGAGAAAGAGGGAGACACAGAATCCGAAGCAGGGTTCAGGCTCTGAGCTGTCAGCACAGAGTCCATTGCGGGGCTTGAATCCACGAGCCGTGAGATCATGACCTCAGCCGAAGGCGGTCGCTTAACTGACTGAACCACCCAGGCCCCCCTCTGAGTTTTTTTCTTAATGATTATTAATTTCAGGAGAGAGAGAGAGATAGTACAAGCAGGGGAGAGGCAGAGAAAGAGGGAGAGAGAAAAGCCCAAGCAGGCTCCACGCTGCCAGCACAGAGCCTGATGCAGGGCTCAATCCCACAAACTGTGAGATTGTCATCTAAGCCAAAATCGAGTCTGACGCTTAACTGACTGAACCACTCAGGAGCCCTGAGAAATTTCTGTTTTTAAGGGCTCAGGTGATTAGATCGTGCCCACCAGGTAATCCAGTGTGAGCTCCATATCTTAAAGTCCATAACCTTAATCGCAGCTGCAGAACCCCTTCACAGCAGGACCTAGATTAGGGGACAGGAATCTGGGCAGGGTATCTTGAGATTTCTGACAACCACTCCTATTTAACATACGTAATCCAAAGATAAGTATCTGTATCGTCATGTTTTGGTCTTCACATGTTCAGACGTTAAGATCCTCTTAGAGGCAAAGAGAATGAAATCCTCACACGATTCAGCACTGCCACATTTGTAAACAGGGTTGGGTGGGTGAGGGGAGAGTGGAGAAAATAAACTGGCCTTATGACATGTTTATCATATGGAGCCTTCATCGCAGCCCAAGAAGTGGGTATTTGTCACCTCGCCTGAAGAAGGAGAATGGGAAATAGAAGATTTTGCTCAGAGTTTGCACAGCTAGTAAGTGACAGTCTGGAAATCTGAACCCATGGCCACCCACATCAGTCACTTCCCCTGGTCAGAGGCAGGAGAACGTTCCTGCCTCCCAGCGGCAGCTGTGCCTTGGCAAAGGGGGACTGACAGGATCGCTCATGGCTACCTGTTTCCACCTCCATCCAGCCTGCGCCTTAAGATTGCTTATCTTTCAGTGATTAAAGCCTCCCAGTTCAGGGGCGCCTAGCTGGCTCAGTCGGTGAAGCATTCGACTCTTGATCTCTGGATTGTGAGTTTGAGCCCCACATTGGGTGTGGAGATGACTTAAAAATAAAATCACACAAAAAAATAAAAACTTCCAGTCCATCCTCACATATGGCACCACGTCTCCATGGTTCAGGCCAGCCTACCAAGGGGTCCCTGAGTCTAGGTAACCTAAGGGTAGGTGGAAGCAAGTGCTATTGGCCCAGTCTTCAGTCACCGATGTCTCATTTCCAGTGACAAGTCGTGGTGTACTGGACCCTGGGGGTGTCCAGCCACTGACAGGCTGGTAGAAAAGCCGCATCCAAGTAGAATCTTGGGGGAAAGCAGGCATGTCTGAGACACATAAAAGTTTTTCTGTAATGATCTCTTGAGGTCGCCTAACAAATAACCGCGCACCCCCCCCCATCTGTTTTTTGAGCTCTGCATACCTTTCCTGGAAGTCATCTCCTGGCCCTGGCCTCATGATGCTTAGCTGGGTTTAAGAGTCTTATCTGGGGGCGTCTGGGTGGCTCAGTTAAGCGTCCCCCTTCAGCTCAGGTCTTGATCTCACAGCTCATGAGTTTGAGCCACATGTCTGAGCTCTGTGCTGACAGCTCAGCGTGTAGAGCCTGCTTCGGATTCTGTGCCCTCCCTCCTTCTCTGCCCCTCCCCTGGTCGCACTCTTGTCTTTCTCTCTCAAAAATGAATAAACATTAAAGTTAAAAAAAAAAGTTACCTGATGATGGAGCAAAGCTACTTGTTCCTTTGACTTCTGGCTTTAAGATGGCCTCTCACTTCTCCATCCCACAATCTAACCCTCTCTGGGCACATAAGCATTTGGGGAACTAGTTCCTGTGCTGCCATTATCTCATCTCACAAATGAATTTCTGCAAAGGAGCTGGAAAGGCAAGAGAAGAGGAGGGATTATCATGCAGGTGCAGGGACAGGGCCTAGAGAAGAGCTCCATAGATTATCTCCCCCCTAAAAAATGCATCCCGAATCATCAACAAAGTATCGGCTCAAAAACATGCAGAAGAAAAAGAAAGAAATCAGTGTTGGGCTGGTTGGAGCGGAAGGAACCAAGCTGCCCAGAACGTCTCCTATGAAGGCTGCGAGGAGCAGATAAGCAGGGCCCCAGAGGCAGGCGGTGCGGGGAGGAAGGCAGCGTGAGGGGAGCTACAGATCTACCCACAGAAACCCAAGAGAAGAGGGCTTGCTAGCCAGAGACACAGGGAGCTTGCTTGTCAAAGGCTGTGGAATGACTGAGCCAGAGGCACTGTTCCCATACTTCAGTGATGCTTAGTTTGGCTCTCTCACACAGCCTGTAAATCTGCCCATAACAAGGAGAAAATTAGAGAGATGAATCTGGGCAAATAGAAATTTAAGGAGAACTGGAGACCGCCAGCTCTTGCAGGGAGCAGCCCTGGGGAGATGCAAGGGGGCTGATCCTGAAATGAGTCCGAATGATCAGGCAAATCCAAGCAAGGGTTGGAGGGCCTGGAAGGAACGGAGAACTGGAGAGGCTCCCCGTGAGCTGTGAGGACTGGCACACATGAACTCCGGAGACCTCGTTTCAGGGACCCAGAATGCTAAGGCAGTTACACCAGCGGCTTAGTGCAGGGATTCTCAAACCGGGATCCCCTGGTGGGGAACGAGGGTGGGGAGTAACCGCACCACTAGGAACTTGTTCGCTGTGCAGAATCCAGGGCCTTGCTCCCAAAATACTGAGTCAGAAACCGGGGAGTGGGGCCCAGCCATCGGATTCTGAAGCCAGCTCATGTTTGAGACCCATTGGCGTAGTGTAAGGGGCTGCGGATTGGTATACAATGTTACCTGAGGTCTATTTTGTCTCCGGGAGTGGTGGCTCTTGGACCTCTTAAGGAAAACGAGGGTTTATGGGCTAGTTAGTGGTTCTTATCTACAAGGTTGCAGCAGTTGGCTTCAGTTGACTCCAAAATGGCCCGTTAAATAAATACAAAGCAAAGGACAGAGATTAAATTATATTAGCAGCCAAGGAGCAGAAGGGCCAGACTGCTTTAAAAAACCAGCTAGAGATTTTATTAATATTTAAATTGCAGTGAAACCACAGCTGCAGCCTTTGACACCAGTGTGGAGATATGCAAATAGGGCTTTCTAAAGAAAGGCAGTTTCAGACAGCCCTCAAGGTAACAAGAACAAATAAAACAAATGATTTTGTAATTTATCTTTATTGACTGATGGAAAGCAAGGCGAACAGACAACCCTCACCTAGTGAGAGCCAGCCACCAACGTGCTCTCGTGCTCTCGGAGGGGAGAGGGGACAGCTGGCCTGGAGGAAGAAAGCAGGCAGGACCCATCAAGGGGGACAGGAAAGACCCAAAGAGAACAAAACAGAAGGAGGCAGATGGGAGGAGAAGATGACCAAATTAAAAGGGAAGAAAAATGGAAACGCAGCCCTGGGTTCTGGGAACCATCTCTCGCCAGGTCTTGGGGGCAACAGCAATAATCATCATTAACGACTATCTTTTGCCACATTCCTACGAAGGGCCATGCACTATCCCCAACATACAAATGAGGAAAGTAACACTTTGAGAGGTCAAGCAACTTCCCCAGGGTCACACAACAAAAGGAGGTGGCAAAGCCTTGATGCAGACAGATTTGTGTGAGGCTAAAATGTGCCTCAAACCAGCCCTAGGAGTTGGTGAGTAACAATAAGGTTAATGATTGAGGAGACTACGAGCCCAGTTCCGTGATAGCCTCTGTGTGCGGGTGTGTATGTGTGTGTGCTCTGTAGTTGTGGAAAGGAGGGAGAAGAGATGCATTTCAGGTCTTCAGATTGCTTCTATTCAATGGGCAAGGCAAGAAAGCCACTGAAACCCCTTGCAGAACTGTGCCTCTGGTTTAGAAGTCCTCTGGGAGCTGTGTGGCGGCACCTCTGGGTGAAGCATCTCAAGCTGACCCCCGGAGCTTGGGTGGGATTTGGCGCGGTGAAAAAGAAGCCAGGAAATTGCAGAAGGCCCGGGTAAGAACCCCCAGCCAGCAGAACTAGGGCTAGAGGGAAGGAGCACCCCATCCACGAAGAGGAGTTGGGAAAGTCGTCTGAGGATACATTTCTCTGACCCACACAGCCCTCCTCCACCATCCAGCCCAAGCTGAAACCCAGCGTCTCCAGAGCCTCACCTGCTCCCTCTCAGTCACCCTGGCCACCAAATGTGGGGACCCACAGGTTCCGCTCACACTGTAACTTGTCCTCAGTGAGTCCTGCTCTTCCATCTCCACAGGCCCAATCCCGCCCACCCCAGCTCCACAGAACCGTCACCAACCTTCCAGCCCAGAATCTCTCCTCCCGCAGAATACCCCAGAAGTCTGCTTTGTTTATGACACTTTCTTCCAACAGTAAGTTATTTGTATGTATATTCTATTTTGTCCATTTGACTAGAAGGTCCTTAGAGGCAAGATTAATATCACTTTATCTTTTTTGGAACCCAGCCCCCAGTACGTGGCAGATACTCTGTTAGGTACCCAATGAGTACCCCGTACCCAATGAGTATTTGCTGGATGAATGAGTTAGTGGATGAATGAATGGACCCATCGAGTGAAGATCTTATCCAACTGTTGGCCCCCCACCTTCCCTCCAACTTGAGTCCCTGGAAAATGAGCCACATTCTGCCACTAGGAGTGCTAATTCCCTTCAGTCTTTCCCACTCACTTTTCCAGCACCCTAGTTTACTCCAAAAACTGTAAGAGATCTAAGTGTCCAAGAATTGCTTCCTCATCTCAGCCCACACCTATGGATTCCCTCCTTGATTCTCTTTTGCCTGCCATGAAGCCTACTCCTTTGTGATTAATCAAGCCAGCACCCACCTCTCCATGTGTCCTCCAGCAAAGCCTCCTCCAGGCTAGATGCTTGAGACATAAACTCCTGCCGCCATCCCTGGAGAAATAATTATGATGTTCATGATCATCTCTTCGCAAGTTCAAAGCACTGGCACAACTAGTATTTCTCCTGCCTCACTTGTTCCCTGGGAGATGGCTAGGGCAAAAATTGTTATTCCCACTTTATAGGTAGTAAAACTGAGGTCCTTGTCTGAGGTCACCCAGTAAGTCCATGACTAGCCTGGGACTCCCTATTCATTAGAACACAGATGAAAATGCCCTCATTATGTTGTCTGGGCTGTGTTTGTCTGGGAGAGAGGAAGTGTGGACTTCTGCTGAGTGGGTACAGGAGCGAGAGAAGATAAAAGAAAGTTTGTGACCCTGTAAAGGTTTTTCTTCTCTGCACTGCTACAGCAGTTGGCACTGGTTGATTCCAGAAGAGTTTTGTTTTGATTTTTAAAATATTACCACATGTCCTAGATTAGGGAAGCGGGGGGAAAAGTGAATCTGAAGGTAACACAGACACACAGGTAAGCAGATGTTTGCCATCTTCACTTCAAAACGACATAAAGCTAAAATGTGCATATTAGCCAGAGAAATTCAAACTACAACTTATGGGAAGCTTCCCAGCTGTTAAGCTGTAGGTCTGTGAAATAAACCAATGCCAGATAAGCAGAAAATCTTTCCTTGGTGAAGCCTGTCCCTGGGGCGTGTGGAGGGGTGGCCTCTCTTAGTGGCAGAGGGTCCATGGGGACAGTCTCAGGGCCCCTCCGTGGCTGCCAAGGTAAGAAACCTGCTGTGGGATCATCCCCAAGCCCACGGGGGTTCTGAAAGCCATGGAAACCAAGATCTGTGCTTGATCCTCCTCCGGTTTCTAACCAGATGCTGGAGAAATTAAGAAGAAGAAAAACAAAAATTCCAGAGGCCATTTCCTAAGGGCCCAGCGCTGTGCTGGGGAAAGCAGTGATGATCTCTCCTGTCCCTACCAGAATCTGGGTCTTGTCGCCTGGCTCCATCCTAAAGCTCAGGACTTGTCCCCTTTACTCCTGGGCCAGCTCTGGGCTTTTCTGAGCCTTTAGCCCGCCATCAGCCTCCATTACTCCTGGACTCTGCTAAAGCCTCAGCAGCTTCCCTTTGCCTTCCCCACTGGAGGCTGAGGGCACAGCATTGGGCAGAGGGGTGTGACCTCTGAGCCCAGACAGGTGGTAGCTATGCAACCTTGTGAGTGCGCTAATACCACGGAACTGTACACCTTCAAATGGTTCACCGTATGGTCTATGAATCTCACCCCAGTTAAAAACAAAAATTGAGGGGTGCCTGGGTGGCTCAGGTGGCTAAGCGTCCAACTTCAGCTCAGGTCATGATCTCACAGTCAGTGAATTTGAGCCCCGCGTCGGACTCTATGCTGACAGCTCAGAGCCTGGAGCCTGCTTCAGATTCTGTGTCTCACTCTCTCTCTCTGCCCCTTCCCCGCTTGTGCTCTGTTTCTCTCTCTCTCAAAAATAAACATTGGGACGCATGGGTGGCTCAGTCGGTTAAGCATCCGACTTCGACTCAGGTCATGATCTCATGGTTCTTGGTTTCGAGCCCCGTGGCGGGCTCTGTGCTGACAGCTAGCTCAGAGCCTGGAGCCTACTTTAGATTCTGTGTCTCCCTCTCTCTCTGACCCTCCCCTGCTCATGCAGAAGTAAATTTTCTCTCTCAGAAATAAATAAAAAACATTAAAATACATTAAAAAATAAATAAATATTTTTAAAAAATTAAAAAACTGAGCTGTGGTACTTGCTCTTTGGAGTGGGGAGAGAAGCCTGGCCCCTGTGCCGGTTTGAAGCTCCTTGCAGGGAGTGGCGGTGAGCCACAATGGGAAGGCGGGTCTGGGCCTCCTCCCTCCTTCTCCAGGACCAGATGGAAACTGGGGTTGGGGAGAAAGGTCCAACTGGGGCAGCGCAGGGGTCTGGGCAGAAGAGAGGCACTCAGTGAAAGCCAGGAGGCTGCAGCCGCCGCTCATTTGCATCATAAGTGATTGGTTTTCCCTGCTCGTCCCTCATTAGGACACAATGGACAGTTGTTTGCTGGTGCAGCAGATCCATTTACCAAGGGAGAGATGAGACAGAGCAAGAGTGACTGATGGGCCATAGAGAGGGGGTAGGTGTGGGGGTAGCTGCCTCCCCTCCCCTGCTCCCCCAGGCCTCTGGGAATCTTATGTTCTTACACACTGAGCAGGGACCTTAGAGAACAAGGCAACTCCCTCCTCTTACAGATGAGGAGACCGAAGTGGTAAGAGGGGATGAGACTTCCGAGGTCGAGTTCCAGGCAGAACTGGTGTTTCAAAATCTATGATCTGAATTCCAGTCTCTCGTTTCAGGATTCACCCCACGTGTCTGAGATACCTTCTCCATTCCCAGCCTGTTGTTCTGTGTCGCTGCGGTCTCTTTCCTCCTGTTCCAGGCCTTCGTTTCCCTCAGTTCTCTCTCCTGTGTGCATTTCGTCTCTCTGTTCCTGCCCTCTATCTTTTCCTCCCGATTTCCAGGCAGCCAGGATAATGACTAAACTTCTAATTAACCCCTGTCCTAATAAGGGTGGGTCTGGCAGGAGAGGCAGCAATTTTGAAACTGTCTTGGTGTGTCTGAGAGATAAGTGGGGGGAGAACTGATATGCGTTGGGCCTTTTTTTTTTTTTTTAATAGAGCACAAGTAGGGGAGAGAGGCAGAGGCAGTGAGAGAGAGAGAATCTCAGGCAGGCTCCATGCTCAGCACGGAGCCTGACGCGGGGCTCAATCCCACAACCTGGGATCACGACCTGAGCTGAAATCAAGAATCAAGACACGCAACCGACTGAGCCTCCCTGGCGCCCCATGTGGGGCCTGTTGTAAGCTAGGCAGTATGACAGACACTTGACCTAATTTATCTTATTTCATATTTTCAGTCCTGCAAGGTAGATAGATGTTCTTAGAGACAAGAGAGCAAGAGAGGCTCAGAGAGGTTGGGAACACCCAGCTGGCAGATGGTGGCTGTCTAGCTCCCATATCCCTGGTCCTCCACCCCTGGCATAGGGGCTGAAGCAGGGTACAGGGCCCAGTGATGGGAGGCACAACCTCGCTGAAAGACCCCACTGATTTTTTTGCTCCCCCGAGGCTGCACCTGCCTTTCCCCATGACTGTCTCTATCTTCTGGCTCCCACCTTCCTCTGGGCCCCTCTGCATGGTGGTAAAATCTCACAAATGCGAGTTTAGGTCCCTGGGGGTCTGGGGAGGCAGCAGATCAAGAGAGAGAAGCCCAAACGGGACAAACGTAGCCGCAGACCCTGGAGGTCTCCCTCCTGCTGCCACCCCTTCCCAGTTCCCTGTCTGTCCCTCCCCTTTGTGGGTCGAACTTGCCAGCATCTGCGTCTGTCTCATTGTGCTCTTGGGGGAAGGGGAGAGTCGGGGGGTGAGTGGGTGTCTGTGTGCATGAACATAAGGCCTTCGGGTTCATTCTGACACTGAATGAAAAACTCACCAATTATTCGTCCAATCTCATTAATATGCAGACAGACATCTGTTATTTAGGAGTCAACAGCAGAAGCATTTTCTTGGGGGGGAGGAGCACTTATGTACATGCTCCTTGTTTCTTTGGCTGCTGGGGTGGGTAGCTGCTTGGGAATCACCACGCCCTCCTGGACCTGGAGCCTCTCCTCCCTCTGACCCTCACCCCCACCCACGAGGAGGAGAGGGAGCAGGGGATTTACTAGAGATGGAGGCAGACCTGGGAACTCAGCTGGAGGAGGGGAAGGGGGAGAAGGGCTGCACTGTGTAGAAGGAACTCTTTTGTTGGCAGAGAGGGAAGTGGGGAACAGTACAGAAGAGCTGAACCCCTTTCCTGGCGTTTCCAAGTGTGAAGTAGGTGGAGACAGCTGTTCCAGGATTGTCTGCCAGGGTCCTGGTGTCCGCTGGGAACCTCAGGGACATGACCCCTTTCCCCCCACCTCCCTCAGCCTGCAGTGTACACTCAATCTGAGTGTATCTGGGGTGAGGTCGCCATGGCAACGTGGGGTTCTCACCCAGAGACTTCAGTTTATGGGGGAGTTCAGAAAAAATGGGGGCCAAAGGACTGCAGCCTTTGGAGTTATTAAAGGTCTCTCTGGCCCTTGGGGTAAATGGGGGAGCAAGACACCAGATATCTCCCCCTTCCTGTCTTTTGGCCTTCCTCCAGCCTTTGAATCCAGAGCATCAGAATCCCCCTTCAGGAGGCCTTTCCTGATTCCCCTGGGCTTGGCTCAGAAGCAGTAAGGCCTGGGTGTCTAAGTTTTAAGGAATAAAGGTTCACCTATAAAGGGTCAAAAGGCTTTTCTACATCTGTTCTCCTCTCTGGATCTTCCTCAACACAACAAGGTAGATGCAGTGAGTGACTCTTTTCCAGGTAGAGAACCTCACCAAGGCTCCCCAGGGAAGGAGCGGCAGAGCTGAAACCCACGCCCTCCTCCTCGACATCTCAAGGTCTTTTCAGGACTGTCCCTTCTGGGAAGGCTGGAGTCCCAGAGGCAGGACCCTCCTTCAGAGGAAGCATTTCAGGGGTTAGACCCAGTCTCCACCCCTACTGCCCCCCCTTCCTTTTCCCTCCTCCCTCCAGGGTAGGCTGATTGCAGAGGTTAAGAGACACTGGCAACATCACAGCGTGATTAGTTGTTTATTTCATTAAATGATTAACGAGGCTACATTGTTTCCCAAACGGGTGTCTAATTTGTGGGGGAAACAGCTGCAGAGGAAGCTGGGTCTGACTCCTGCATCTGGGGTGGGGGTGGGGGTAAAGTTCCCTCCCACCAGCCTGCAGGGGCCTTTGAGGATCTAGAAACAGCCCTATTCCCTCCTCCCACCCATTGGACTCCCTGGCCCAGTGGCACAGCCTCCTCCCCGGAAATAAAACGTCTGGCAACTCAGACCTGCAGAGGAGACCACAATCTGTTCCCGGTGGTATTGGAAATGTATTAAACTTTGGGGGATTCCCCCCCCCCACTGATTTATTTTGCTAATTATGTTTGTTTTAGGTGGATATCGAAATGCATTTGCATTCCCTGAGTGGCAGGAGAGGGCAATTGGGAGAAGAGAGGGGCCCAAACATTCTGCGCTTTGGTGGCTATAGGCTCGAGTCTGCTTTGTATCAAAGTCCGAAGAGGAGAAAAGAAGCCATGGCCAAAATCCCAAGGTGATGGTGTGGCAGGTCCCTTTGGGGGAAGGGTCAGTCCTCTGGGACCAGACTGAGAGCCACCTAGCTGGAACCCAGCCCTCTCAGCACCCCCAATCCAGGACTCAGGGTGCTGGAGGAGGGTCCTGGAGTCAGCCCTTAACCTCAGTTTGGGTGCCCAGCACCCATGAAGCTGTCCCCGAATCCTTGAGACTAGCTGAGACGGACTGGGACAGGGTCCTCTAGGACAGGGAGGGAAAGGGGTGTCTCATGAGCCAGCAGTGGGTGGGATCTCCTTTCTTCTCAAGACGGGGCCGTGGCATAGGGAAGGAGAAGCTGTTTTCAATGACACATCTCTGAGCCAAATCTCCCAGCCCCCGTCACCTCCTCCAGATACGCATCCATCCCAAAACCAAATCTGGTCACTTCATTCTCTGCTTGAAATCCCTGGTGCCTCCTCACATCTCAGAGTGAAGTCCTGGCTCCTTTGTGGGCCCGAAAGTCGCCTTGATAAACCTTCCCAGCCTGGTCTTCTGCTCTCCTCGCTGTGGCAGCCCCAACCATGCCACATTCTTTCTCATTTCCATGTGTCTGCACATGCTGTACCCTCTGCCCAGAGTGCCTTTCCTACCCTTCCCTGCCCACCAAACTCGTCTTCAGCCCTCAGGACCTGGCTCAGAGCACTGGCTCCTGGGGCTGTAAGGAGCTCCCGCAGACAAGCCACTGTCACACCAGGGACACCTCTCACTGGGCTGGCCTCCAGAGCGCAGAGACTGGTCCTTTCAGAATCCAAGCCGGTGTCTGACGCACAGTTGGTGCTCAGTACATATTTACTGAATGAATGAGGGAGGGACGGGCTGTGAATTAGGGGGGAGCCCAGCAGATGGGAGGGTAAGGTTTGTGTGCCCTCCCAGAGTGTGTATGGGAGAACTGGCTGGGGCTGGGGGGAAGGGATGGCCAGGGATGGTTCCTGGGGGAGAA